>BQNB010140432.1:0-17415 GCA_026074375.1 Tanacetum coccineum | reverse complement strand
GGGTGGGAGTCGAAATTCACAGTGTACATATGCTAGGCTCAAGACTCCAAATAGCCACATATGCCTAGCTAAGTTAATAAACGTGTTTTCACTGTTACTAGCGAAGCTATATGAGGACCAAAGAGGATGGTGACCCTCCCACAACTTGAAATACCATGTAAAAACATAGAATATTCTTGTGATTTAGTATATAAGTTTACTAGTTTGGCCTCTTTAAAATAAATTTGTATACATTTTGGCCCTCCCGATAAAACTTACGAAGCTCCGCCATTCCCCACTATTAATGCCATTGGTATCTTATGATTATAGCTAATTGTGGAATAAGAAACATTGCATTTAAAAAAAATCCAAACAAAATAAAAGTTAGGACATGAAAAATGCTTATTTTACGTGCGTACGAAAACAACGTTTATATTAAGAGTTAATTCTCAAAAGGGTACAAATACATTTTCATGGTCCAAGATATGGTCAACTTGAACCCCCTCTTCCCATTTTGGTCAAGCTCGACTGATCTACCTCTCTACCCTACCCATCGCTCAGCACGTGGCATTTGCAAGTACAATCTTTGATTTTGGAGTTTTGGCTTAAATGACAAATATACCCTCATTCTTATCTCTTTTCTCTCTCTTATTTTCTCTCTCACTCTCAAATATACCCTCACCTTATCACTTCATCATTTCATCACCACAACCAAAACCACCACTCCACCACCATTACTCGTCTGATCCACTACTCCACCACAACTGCTCTACTGCTCCACCACCACTATTGTACTGCTCCATCGCCACTTCTGAACTGCTCCACCGCCACTTCTCGTTATTATTAATAACTCCGTAAAAAGCATTCCTTGATTATATTACCGAACCAATAAAATAGAATTTTCAATATTTACATATCCCACTACCAACTACATGTTTCAACTTAAACCAAATTATTAGTCAATATATTTAATGTCATTTATTATATTGACTAATAATATTGAAGGGTAATTGGTTTTCCTTGATTATTTTCACAAAAACATACAATATATATAGGTTACAAGGAAAAGGCTTGAGCCAAAGATAAGACCTACAACTCATCTACACCAAATTATGATAAGGATAATATAATCATACCAAGAATAGGACACGCCTATTATGGTCATAATAAATGACATTAATTATATTGACTAATACGCCCCTGCAGTTGGAGCGGGAGGAGGTCGTACGCTCAAACTGGATCGAAATTCTTCAAACAATGCGGAAGGCAGTCCCTTGGTGAAAATATCGGCATATTGGAAATGAGAGGGCACATGTAGAACTCTAACCTGACCAGCGGTAACCATATCTCGGACGAAATGAATGTCAATCTCAATGTGTTTCGTCCGTTGATGTTGAACAGGGTTGGCAGACATATAAACAGCACTAACGTTATCATAATAGACAAGAGTTGTAGTCGATAAAGGAGAGTGTAATTCACGAAGAAGATTACGAAGCCATGCAGTTTTTGCTACAACGTTAGCAACACCCCGGTATTCAGCTTTGGCACTAGAGCGTGAAAGAGTGTGTTGTCGTTTAGCGAACCAAGATAATAAGTTATCACCTAAAAAGACACAATAACCTGAGGTAGACCTGCGTGTAGATAGACAACCCGCCTAATCAGCATCAGTATAACCAACCAGAGAGGTAGTGAAGGACGCATATAAATGAAGGCCTAAATCCAAAGTACCCTGAACATATCGCAAGATACGCTTGAGAGCAGCTAAATGTAGCTCTCTCGGACCATGCATATAAAGGCAAATCTGCTGAACTGCATAAGATAAATCTGGACGTGTAAAAGTAAGATATTGGATCCCCCCTGCAAGGCTGCGATATAAAGTAGGATCCTGAACAGGAGCACCTTCCGGACCAAGTTTAGACTCTGTATCAACGGGTGTCCGAGAAGGGTTACAAGTAACCATGTGAGCACGCTCAAGGAGCTGTAGAGCATACTTCTTCTATGACAAAAATAAACCTGTAGGAGTACGATCAGCAGAATACCAAGAAAGTAATTAAGCGCCCCAAGATCAGTCATGTCAAACTCATTATTTAGAGAACCTATAATCTGCTGAAGTAAGGCTGGACAAGAAGCTGTGAGAATGATGTCATCCACATAAATAAGTAAGTAAGCAACCTAAGAACCCTGTCTATAGATAAACAATGAGGAATGATAAGTGTAAAATACACATATCCATTTATACTTAAAATAACCCAATTAATCCCAAAACAGGCCAAAAATGGCAAAAATAAGCTTGAATTTATGTTTTGTGTGTGCAGGTACGGATAAGTCAGAAATCACAAGAAAACAGTCAAAATCGAGCAAGCACGGACACGAGAACGGAAGAGTGAACAAAAGCCGGAAGCAAAGCCAGGAAAGTCAAGCCTCAGCCAAATCCAGTCAATCTATGGTCAATAAAAGTCAAACAAAGCCCATCTTCCTTTTCTAACAGCCAAGGGCCAATCTTGCACTTTCCCAAAGTTATTTATAACTTGAAAAAAAAGAAGAAAAGGAAGAGAGGGGCCAAATGTGCGAACTCCCCAAACTACAACAGTTTTAACTGTCGAAAATTGGGCGCCAAAAGTTACTGTTCACCCATCGTCCCGAAAGTTACCATCCAGTCAAAAAAACAAAGGGGTTTCTCAAATTAAAGGGCTAGATGGTCAATTAAGGAGCTCATAAGTGCAAGGCAAGGGTCAAATCAGTCTTTCCAAGAGATTCATTAGCTCAAGTTCAAGCTAAAGCCACGTCAACAATGGTGAAAGCACAAATTTATGTGGGTTTTTGTGCTAAAACACTCACAAAAGAAGCACAAACGTCACATCAATGGAATGACACGCTGGCAATCCTCAGGTGTCCACAGCTTGATCAAACGGCCACAAATGAAGCTCAAATGATTGAAGAAATGATTGGCCAGGATTGAAAGATTGGAGAGCAGGGCAAGAGATCCTAGAAGCTTCTTTCAGCACCTATAAATAGGCCTCACCTCTCACACACGAGATATCTAGTAGTTTTTTTTATCTAGTTTTTAGTAATTTAGTCTAGCTTAAATTCGTATTTTCCTTAAATGTAACTTTCCTTTTTCTTCTTAAATGTATTTTTTATTTTTTTTCATACTACTATTTCTTTTTTTTATTTTCCTTTTTCTATTTTTCAAGTAATGTAAATCACATCACAGCATTCTTATAATTAATAAATTAAAGTAAATTCAGTCTGAGTTAGAATTATAATAAATATTACATTTGTCCCCAAAAGCCCTCTCATTTTAAAGGCGAGAAAAACAGACATCACTCCCACAACCACCCCAAATAGGTCTCCCATTACAGCTATTAACTATTTTAAGCTTATAATTAAAACTCTTTTCTTTGTCTTTCTATTTCCCACTTATCTTCATCTATAAGCCCTGAAATAGAGCTGTTTTTGAATTCATTATTAATCATACCATCTGTACACCTAAAATTCTAGAGGAATTACAATCAATCTAATAATATACCAATCACAACCCATGATCATAATTAAAAAATAGTGCCCACAACCAGGGGCACACCACCACCCGCGCCTTCGAGTGGTAATTTGACTCGATCCCAATGCCTTAAAAACCCTAGGCTATAAAACCATAAGCTAGGGAGCTTGTAGCTTCCTTAAAATAGTTTCCTTATGTATAAGAGCACAAGGCAAAAGTAAGTTTATTACCTTTCATACTATCTCTAATATCAGTATATAAATTGCTAATAGTATAAAATAGCAATTTCACTTAATATATGCTTATGATTGCTTATTCACTAATGCATATTCGAGTTTAAATATCATCTTCAGTGCTTGATTAAGTAATATATCTAGTCTGTTTTATAGCTTAAATAGTTTATAGATCAGTAGTTACTAATTCTGTACAAAAAAACTCATTAAATCCAAAAAATATTAGCTTAACTAGTTAAGATCTTAGAATTTTACTTATTCAGTTGTTTAATCATGATTGATAAATTTGTTTTAAGCTAGTTTTTATCTGGTATTTAGTATTTGTTCATCAGATTTCTCTTAAAAAGTTTTTCTCAAATCTGTCAGGGGTGTTTGGTCTAGTGCACTCTTGATTTACACTAGCAGTACTAACATAAGTTAGTACTGCTGAACCTTTACACTACCAGTACTAACCATAAGTTAGTACTGTTAGCTTAATACATCTAGCTGATTAAATAAGTAGTATTAATTTAAGTACTGCTTATCTTATTAGTTTTTTACTTATATTTCCTAGCTTATTCATCGTTTTAATTCACATCTTAAAAGTCAAATGCATCAGCATTACTATCCCCCCCAAGAGAAAGTACTGCTGTAATTTCTACACTAGCAGTAAATAACACCATTAGTATTGCTACCTTTAGCCTAGTTTTAAAGTTTAGTAATTTAGGGATTTTAGCTTAACAATTTCAAGTAGGAACTTGAGTTTTAATATAGCTTAATATAGTTAAGTCTTTAATTCTTTGTTTTCTAGCTTATTGTCTTAGCTTAATTTTGCGTCTAAAGTCATAAAAAAACCTGAAAAATTCCAAAAACATGCTTAGAATCTTAGGATTTAAATTTGTTAATTTTCAGCTTTTAATCTAGAAATATTTATAGCTAATGAAAGATAGATAATAAGTAGTAATAAGTTAGACCTATAAAATTAGAGCCGTTTAGCTATTTTAAAGATTATTAGCATTATATGGAATTTGTGATTATAATGTCTTATATCTTGAGTTTGCTTAATTCACTGATCAAAAATTCAAGAAGCATAACAAAGTAGTTATAAGCCTGTAATATCTTTTCATATATAGAATAATCTTATCATAAGCTCATCATAACATCTATCCTTTTAACAATTAGAACTAGTTATGAGTTTTATAGCTTATTTCTAAACACCAAGAGGGTTAAGCCCTTTCTGTAACAGCAAAAAGATAATTCTTTTTGAGACTCCTTGTGAGTTTCAGCCCAAGTAGCCTATATTAATTTTGGATCCCACTAGCATCCTTTCCAACTTTGCAATCTTGATTTTTTCATTTTAAGCTCTTAAAAAAAATTTTCGAATGCGTAATTGGACTTTATATGGAATCGGGTAGATTCTCAGGGTAGATAGTGTAACTTTTCGTTCTAGTTGTTTTTTCAGTTAGTCCCCTCCGTTAGTTTATTATTTTTCCCCGTTAAGAGCTCCTTAGTTTTTTTTGCACCCTCCAAGTCCTATAGTATAGTTGTTAGTTAAGTTTATTAGTTTTAATTAGTAATTAGGTTTAATTTTTAATTAATTTAATTAAACTCTTATAAAAAGATAAAAAAATTAGGGCTTTTATTTCTAGAAACCAAATCAAATTATCTTGCACATTTCAAATCAGGAGACTCACGAACCTAAACGTGGTTTCAATTTCACTAGTCATTGGGGATAACGACCCTTGTGTTAAGATTCCGCATTAACACTTGATAATTCATAGTCAGTGTCTCTCATATAGTTAATTTGGATTTATCCAAGTTGCCTATCGTCTTACAAAGGCTAGTCAGATCCTAAACCAAGGACCTACAGGCAGATGCACATTGTAACTATAGGGGGCCGGTGCTCTCCATGACTCGTCAAATAAAATTAGTTTTAATTGTAAAAAAATAATTTTTGAGACCATTTTATTAAAGTGCACCCCATCATAAAATCAAATTGCCCCCCACTTTAAAGCTAAACAATGTAAAAACCTCATATCTCTATCTTAATCTTTGTGTGTACAACGACATTGGTAAAAAAATTTTTTGCCCCTCGTCCTCGAACTTTCTAGTTCCGCCACTGACAACAACCATGATAATGCTCCTAAAAACATACTTAATTTGAGCGTTATCAGATACACGCCTAGATGTGAATAAAAATGATTCCATATAATGGAAAGTGGGGAAGGATGAGCGAGAATGTAGAGGGAAGGTGTTGAGCTAAGGTTGGCAAAGATGGTTTAGATTAATATATCGTTTGCCCTGACAATGACAAGCATGGCATGTTAAAACGATGTGCATGTATTCCTAACATGACAAATGCATTAGTCTAATTCTTTGTTTGGTGTTTTGTTGAGTCCATTGTTGGTTGTCAATGTTGACGAACAAAGGTGGATGCGTGGAACTAGGTTGTAGTTTTTTCATGGTGAAAGAAAATGAAAGACACAACAATGTGGTGACTCAGTATGACTAGTAACACTTAAAGCTTGAATATCTTCTTTGTTTTCTTCACTTTCTATAAAGTAAAAATAATTAGATCACTTGTAATGGTTATAGAACAAGTGTGGGATGTTCCTGAGGAGATAATTTCTTTGCTATGTGAGTTTTCAAGTAAGGAGCAACATTTGTTTTTTGGATAAAGGGTTTCCCTGGTAAATTGTATTACACCAAAAAAATTGTTGAAATACAAAAGGATAAGATTGAAGTCCCTTATCTCAGTCTAAAAATGGACACTCACAAGTAACTAAGTGCTACTAACCAATGCCCTACATAAGATTGACAAGCCAATCTAATGACTAACAAAATAAAGTAATAAAAGATACTTCTTAATACAATTATTTATGCGGATAACAAAGTGATTACAAAAAACCAACATTTGCTCTGGTAATCAAACATTTGAGCCTCACATCTGACATAAAAACTCCAAAGCGTCTTCATGCAACCACATTAGATGAACTCAGATTAAGTACCATTGCATCAATTACCATTTGATGGCATGAACAGGCCAAGAACAGTATCGTAACCATTTCACCATCACCATCGACCAAACAACATCCCCAGTAGCAACAGACCCCCAACAATACTAAGACCTCCAACTGCACGCACCAAAAACTCTTCATAGATTGGCCATCATTAATTGCATTACCAGGAATAACCAAACTAGCTATAGAAATAGTCTCATCATTAGTTAGCACTGATATTTGCACCATTTTCATAGGAGCGTTGTCCCAAAGCACATCTACAAACGCAAAAAGTTTAGAATAAACTCGCATGTTATTAACATCAAATACCACCCGACCAATAGAATCATTAGCATCTTGACCCAAACCAGATTGTATTGAACATACACATGTACTAGGCTTTACATGATGCCACTCTCATGAAATCCCAGCAGCACAAGTAGTACAGCATTACGCATCACATATTCATACAGTCATGAGGATCCACCCTAGGATAACCCATGCCCTTCATAACACCATCACCATCCTAAGTATTACCAAAACATCAACCACATCAGTAGTATCACCATAGACCATTGTAGTAACTAAACCTAGCCGCCATGACAAGAACAAACAATCTAAAAAAGCAATCAAAACCCTAATACTTAGGGTTTCAAAAACCCTAAAAGTATTGTTTTGAGATCGCATACACATCTAGACCCAAATCCACATCCAATCATGAATCCAACCAGATAGGAACCCTAACACCAAACACGATCAGGTTTGACTAGGAAATAGATCGGATATGACACAGCAAAGGATATAAGAACTCAAATCAAGAAGATAAGTTGAAACCCTAAAAATTGAAAGATCCTGCAATGATGAGGTGTCATTTAATACAATTTTTCCTTAAATCATGCAAATATCTCTAAAATACATGCTTAATCATTTCTTTTTATGTTTTTAGCACTTCAATGAAAATTAGAAGAAATACACGTGACTTGGACTCATTTTGGGAAGAAAAGGACAAGACTACAACTCTACACGAAAGTTTATTGGGAATTAAATTTGAGTTGATAAGACAAAACAAGAATGAAACAAGAAGGACTTAAAGGAAAAAGACCTAAATCGACAATAAGAGATTCTTTAAGCTGGTGGAGTATATTCTACAAAGGATGGAAGATATCAGAAGATACTAAAAGATATGCTCAAGAAGAATAAAGATAAAGATTAAAAGATTTAGTTTCCTTATTGTATTTATTGTGTTTCCTTGTAAACCTAGATATCTCTAGTATATAAAGAGATACAGGTTATAGGTTTTAGGCATCCAGAAAAGTGTGTGTGTGTACACAAGAAGATGTAGACGTCTAGTTTAGAGTTGGTGTAGCCTCAAGGTAATCAAGGTTTTCCTTGATCCCTGTTACAGTTCATTGATGTAACCGTATTATTCTGATCAAATAATATTAGGGCTGTGGTGAATGTTTGGTAAAACCTTGTTATGATAATATTGATTCTATGTTTGAATATTCCACCTATGTTATCATTATCCTAGATTAAAGGTCTAAACAACCTAGAGCTACAACGATTTATTAGGTTTCCACAATTGGTATCAGAGCCTCGTGGCTCTTGATCTAGGATCTACAAGGTTTTTGAAGAAACCCTAAAACCCTAATTTTTCAAGAAATCGATTTTTGGTTAAAGTTCTTATAGGGTTTTTGAAGTTTAATTGATATAACAAGATTTATGGTTGTCCTCTTTACCTTAATTGGTATGCAATACAATTGTAAAATCATTGTTACTATTAAGGGGTTTCTTTGTATCGAATTTGGACTTCTTTGATTTTCGGTAATATTATTTTTCGATTAATCAAATTCAGTAAGAACAAAATATGGTTTTTCATGATAATGGATTGGTTATTGATTTGTATTGGATCCAACAAGGGATTTAATTATGTTCGTTGATTGTTACGCTCACCACAACGCAATCCATGGGGTTTCATTTACAAAAACCCTAAACGCATTAGCACCTTGTTCTTATTCTTGGTAGTTCAATCAATAAACTGATCAATCACGGCTATTCTTGTTAGTCATCTGGTGCTTTATGGTTTTAATTATGGTGGTTCGTGATCTATTGTTAAACCTTTTATTTTGTTTTCAATATAAGTTATTGTCGTGGTTTCCATGGATCTTCTTATTCAAATCGATCATTCATTGGTGTTTATAAAAACCCTAACTTGCGGTTACTGCTGAAGTTAGTAACATTAGGGTAAAGAAGCCATGATAAAAGAAACATCAAAAGAAGACGTGAATAAGAATGTTGCGTGTAACAGATGGTGTGTTCAACAAGAAGACCAGAAGAGATTGCTCGTGCGTATGATGTATATAAGGATCTGTTCGCAATTAAAAACCCTAATTGTTGAAGGGTTTCAATCATTGCCAATCATAGATGTTGTTGTTTTGAAGACGATTGGTCTTGAAGATGTTTAATTACAACAACAGCAGCAACAATAGATGTATGAAGATCTATGTCCTAGATCTGTTAAGGTGTTCATCTCATGTGAATATCTTTGAATCATACATACGTAACCAGTTGGTATGATCTGGTGTTTAGGGTTTGTGTGAGTAATGGAAAAACGATCAAATCAGGTTGCAAGATTTGTGTTTGATGGTGCGATGATTGTTTGCACGTGATGTAAATTATACCAAGATAAAAACATGGTATATAATTAGGAAATAAACATGTAAGATATACCTGATGATGTGTAACGATGTTTATGCAATATATAATGCTAACGTGGGCTTGAGGATGATATGCTTCAATTATAGCCAAATACTGTTCGCATACAATATTCAAGAAGTGCTGCTTTGTAAGAACTCTGTTCGTGATCTCTAGTGTTTGTTTCGTTCGAGAAGATTTTACAACTGCTAATGGTTTCCGATAAAGAGTTTATACTGCTAGTATTATCAGATATTGGGTACTACATGTTTTTGGTTCTCGAATGTTAAAGGGATTTTGGATAGTTCAAGACGACACACACAGGCATGTTTTAGTTCTGGATCTCAGATTAAAAAGGATGCTTCGTTTAAGGGGAAGCCAACAGGTTATGATTTTAAATGTTCTTAAATGTTTAAAAGGCTCGTTTTTGGATTGTTCTGAATAAATTGTTTTAACGCGATTTTTATTTGGTTAACAACTTAATATGTAATGAAATAGGTTTCACGAAGGAGTCTACTTATGTTATACTGAAATTAGTGTTTGGTTGGTTTGCATGAATCATGATAAACTTGCTTAAACCTTTAACGGTTTATGAATTGGGACTTGTTTATCTAGTTTCCAGCTGTCAAGGGGCGTTATTTTAGGACCAGGTTAACTAATCACTTAAAGGAGTTACGTTGTATGCTCAGTGTCACACGAAGATGTAGATGTGGATAAAATATAAGATGAGATGTGATTTTAGATATTTGATCAGCACAAATTCTCTACACCGTTTTTCAATCTACAATAGTGCAAGCTTAAGTCACAAATTTGGGAGATTTTACTTCAGTATCAAGTTCGGTATATCAAGTGTACTTCATCAGTAATCATTACATAGAGCTTATAGAATTTGAAGATATCAAGAAAATGGTTAACATATGGTTTCAAGCGTGGTAAGCTTAATGTTAAAATGTTTAACCATTTATTTGCTACATCAAGGTGAAGGTTTTTACTACTGCTAGTTATTATTACTAATGCTAGTTTAAAGTTCTACTGAGCTCAAGTTCATTTTTCTTATTGTGCGTAATGGTTCCCAAAGCACATCTACAAACGTAAAAAGTTTAGAATAAACTCGTACATTATTAACAACATCAAATACCACCCGGCCAATAGAATCATTAGCATTTTGAACCAAACCAGATTGTATTGAACATACACATGTACTAGGCTTTACATGAGGCCACTCTCATGAAATCCCAGTAGCACAAGTAGTACAGCATTACACATCACATATTCATACAGTCATAAGGATCCACCCTAGGGTAACCCATGCCCTCCATAATTCCATCACCATCCCAAGTATTACCAAAACATCAACCACATCAGTAGTATCACCATAGACCATTGTAGCAACCAACCCTAGCCGCCATGACAAGAACAAATTATCCAAAAAAGAAATCAAAACCCTAATACTTAGGGTTTCAAACCCTAAAAAGTATGGTTTTGAGATCGCATACACATCTAGACCCAAATCTACATCCAATCATGGATCCAACCAGATAGGATCCCTAACACCAAACACGATTAAGCACAATCAGGTTTGACTAGGAAACATATCGGATATGACACAGCAAAGGATATGAGAACCCAAATCAAGAAGATAAGTTGAAACCCTAAAAACTGAAAGATCCTGCAATGATAAGGTGTCATTTAATACAATTTTTCGAGGTCATTTAACCCCTTAAATCATGCAAATATCTCTAAAATACATGCTTAATCCTTTCTTTTTATGTTTTTAGCACTTGGATGAAAATTGGAAGAAATACACGTGACTTGGACTCATTTTGGGAAGAAAAGGACAAGACTACAACTCTACACAAAAGTTGATTTCAATGGGCATACAGTGCATAGAGACGGTGACACAAATATTTTGTGATGGCATTAGGAGGCCCAAGAGACGGTGTCAGGATTCTTGGTGACGAAATCAGAGTAACCGACTCAGAAGAAGCCCATAGAAGATTCACGGGTTAACGACATCGCAATTAACAAGCGATGCCATCGCGATTGTATTCCTATATATATTATCATAACTTTAGGGTTTTAAAGAGAGGAACTTAGAGGAATTTGTGGGTGCTACCTTAGGAACGAATTTTCAGACATTTTTAGGGTTTCTTAACCCAATTGTATCCATCATTACTCCATGTTTTAATCAAGTGAAGTTCTTTTATTCTTTAATATTTAAATATGTCTATGTATTGTTTGATTAATTGTTCTTTTCTTTCTATTAACATGTTAGGCTAGATCTATTTGTGTTTGCTTATGATTGCATGAAACTTGGTTTGTAATTCCTTTTACTATTGCTTCTTGTTAGTGGTGTGCGCGTTAGGCTCTAGAAAACTAGCTATAAGATATTACATTAGCATAGACGTCTAGGGAAACGTGATTGTGTAGAAAGGATACCATTAGAATAGATTTCATACTACCTTTCTGTAATATGGTTGATCAATTCTTAAGTGTTTGAATGCATGTAATGTACTCTTAGAGGCCTTGTAATAGTCTTTATACTACCTTACTTGTGTGTTGCCTTAACAGAATATTACATAGATAGCAGGTTCGTATAATTCATTCATGAATTAGGAAATACTTACACATTACACCATAAGTGTGACGAACCATAGGATTAGGAAGAGCATTCCAAGAAGTAGTGCATGATTAAGTGAACACATTTGTTTACCTATACAAGTTTCCTCCAATTTCGATTAAATTTAGAATTAGATTCATAGTTAATTAGTTTAAAACCAACCTATCTTCAAACTCAAGATTTTACTTGCTTTTGTAAAATATAAAAATACAAAAATAATCTTCTCTCAACCTTTAGACCTTAGTGACATTCAATTCGAGCCTACCCAAACTATTCCCCTAGAGAACGATAACAACCCTTGAGTCTTTCCTATACTACACTTCAATGGTTAGGTACACTGCCTAGGGGATTATAAAACTTAGTGTTTGCAATCCATGAACATCAAGTTTTTGGCATCGCTGCCGGGGAATAGTCTGGGTTTCGGATTCTATTTAGCTTAGGTCTACTCACAAGATTCCTATCAAGTGAGATTTTAATTTTTTGTTAATTAGCTTTCTCGTAGTCTATCTCTTATTTGTTCCCTTTGTTTTGTAAACCTTCTTTTTTTGTTGACCTCCATGGAAAATGGAAATCTACCCTGTACTTTAGGAGATTATTCCTGACCTAGTCACGAGGGCTGCCGAAACACCATTGAGATCCCGATGGGAGCATTATGGTGCCTTTTTGATCTGACACCATCCGGTTGGTGCAAAACGGATGCTCATTTTACTGACTTTGGTCTGAGGATCAAACAACATCTTAAGGATTTTCTAAAACTTGTGGACTCACTTGACCTTGATGTTGCAAATAGGGAAAGGATGTGCCTGCATTTATTTCAATTTTTCCTTTGTGATCAAGCTAGCAATTAGCTTGAACATCTCCCCGTGGGATCTATCTCCACTTGGGAGGATCTCACTACTCATTTCCTTGCTCAATTCTTTCCACCGAGAAGGACTTCTAAACTCCAAAACGACATCTTGATGTTCCAACAACACCAAGGCGAATATCTTTTCAAAGCATGAACTTATTTTAAGGACTTACTTCAAAAAGACCCTCATCATGGCATCGATCTTTGGCTCCAAGTACAAATATTTTATGACCGCATCGATTACGCCCTAAAAAGATAGTGGACTACGCAGCTGGGGGACGATTAAGGAAAATGATTCCAGAGAAGGAATGGACTACTATCGAGGAGTTGGCCCAATATGAGGAAGAACGATGGAATGACCCTATCTTCCCAAAAAATGGAAGCCTTAACTACGAAAACGCCAACATAGAACTAGTACTTGAAATCATGGAATGTCAAGTTGACATGCTAATAAAGGATGCAATTTCACTAATTGGGAAGAGTGAAACCCTGTGTGGGCTGTCAAGTAATGAGATACGGCAGCTACCCTTGGAGCCTTCACACCAACCCTGTGCATATTCACGGAAACAAAATATGATAATTAAGAGTCTGTTAATGTATCAGATAGTCTATACGCTGTATTCAATTCCTGAATACACCATATGGACTTTATGAACAGAATACACAGTATTGGTTACAAAAATTATACGCCGTATCCAAAGGGATGGATACGCCGTATTGGTTTGAAAAACATTTACGGCGTACTTTGAATAATGCAGAAAAACACACAAACACATAATATGCAAAAATATACAATGCAGAAAATTAAACACACCAAACAAACATGTAATTATGCAAATTAATCAAAACTAAACTAAACTAAAAATACTAATAAAATAACACTTTAACGGGCAGTGTACCCGGTCAGATGGAGTTTTGTGGTAAGTATGGTGTCGATCACTAAGAGCGAGAGCGTTAATTACTAATTCTATCACTATTTTAGTTATTTAAATTAAACCTAAGACTAATGCAAAAGGGGGGTTTCAGCCTGAGAGACTGGCACGAGGTTTAGTTATCTAACCTAAGGTTTTAATGACAATTAACATACACAAGGCGATAGACAGAAGATAAAGATAATGTGAAGCCTAATGTAAAGGAAACGTATTAACCATATTTATTCCAATTAAAATGTTGATTTGTTTATTTAGTGCAATGATTACTTATCTCGAGGCGGCATATCATTCTTAAGACTTAGGCGTTACTTCTTCCTAAGACCTAGATGCGTAGAATTCTGTCACAATTAAATGCACCCGCATAAAGCATCATTTTTACTGATTATAATCTATCTTAAGGATTAAAGCAATGGTGATCTTGTTAAACCCTAGCTCATAGACACTTTACTAACTTACTACTTACGGTAATTTACATAAGTGGTGGTTCACTGTCCAAACCAAGCCAAGGGAATCGGAACGTTATTTGTTAGAATCATTCTAGGTCACCTGCTAGTCTAACTTGTTTACTAAACAACTTGTTCACAAAACCAAAGGCACTATCTTATATCTAGTTAAGCTACAAGCGATATCCTTAGACACTAATTTAGCAGGACTTTATTTGTGATCTTAATTCCACCTATATAAATTACTATGCAAGAACTATCCGATATCTAGTTAAGCTACATGCGATATCCTTAGATATGGATCAAACGCATATTAAAGCACATAAAACGAGTATCATGTGATAAACATAATCAATAACCAACGATAAATTAAGCAATCGAGATAAACAAACCAAACATTAAAATCTTCATAGGATATGGCTACAACATAAAGGATTAGCCAATAAACCTTTGTGATAAATTACAAACCTAATAATCGTATCAAAAAAGATAAACTAATCTGGTAGTTAATGATATGATACACAAAGATCAACGATTATCAAGAGTTTTGAATATTACATGGGTTTTCCTCTTATGGATTGAAGCACGTTGCTGCACCTTCTTGGCTTCTTTTGTCTTCTAAAAATCAACCTTGGTGGTTAAAAGCACTTGCATACCTAAAACTGAGTTTAGGGTCTTCTATTTATAGAGTATGGGAATTGATCGATACGCCATATCGGGCAATGTGGGATACGACGTATTGGGGATTTCTTAGAGTAGGGACTAAATTTGATATCTTCCAGAATCTTCACATTCTATATCTTGAATACAGCGTATTGGTCTTCCTGGATACGGCGTATTGGATCTTGTTTCCTTCGTGGTCTTTGGTGAAGTGTAGGAACAGATACGCCGTATCTTCCTTGATGGATATCGTGTATTGGTTGTTAGAACAATAATCTTTAAATATCTTCATTTAAGATCTAAAATGCGTGCCTTTTTGTTAACTTTCACCAATACTCCATAATTACTACAATTCTTAAATACAAACAATTAAGATACAATTCTTTGCAATAATTATACAAAATGGGTTAATTACATAGGATAAATGATGCTATAAAAGTGTCGGATTAGTTTGATGTCATCAAAATCCCCCCACTTGAATCCTATTGTCCTCAAGTAGCCTTAGTAAGTTTATGAAATGTTTCCCTAAGGGATTTTTCGTTAAAGCATTGTATTTGATCTATTACAAGAACCACACCAAAACCTCACGAAATAGGAATATGAAAACACTCAAACTCACCTCAAATAATCTATGGTGGTAGCATGTAACTAATTCGCTCAATTGTCGGCCGTGATAGTATTCTTTCAAGGCTTGCAAGGATACACATCTCCACCATAGAAGCTAAGGAGTAACAAGTTTATAAAGGTAAAATGAGTTTTTATTATAAGGCTTAGGGTTGATCATTCTAGAATCTTTCACCAAAAGTACCACACCAACAAGGCAACTAAAGCACACATACCTGGTCATAACGACGGAATAGACATGTGTGTTCAATCACATCCTTTATTTTACGGGAGGGTTTGGGGGAAGTTTTAACATGGGTTAGGCTAAAAGAATGATATAGGGTAGGTATCTTCTAACTTTCACCAATAGTAATAAACCAACAAGGCAGCTAAGACATGCATACATGGCCGTAACGACGGAATAGACATGCATGCTCGTACACATCCTCATTCGCGTAATACCCATGGTTAATGATTAGGAAAGGGAAATAAATTATTGTATAATAAAAATTACGAAGCAAATAGATTAAGTCTAAGATATAAGTTTGATAACATTAAATATTTAATACCTTTTAGTGTCAAATTACCCCCTATATTACATGCAAATGTTTCACTAATACTTGAAAACAAGATATTTTTTTATCATTTTGTAGTTTTCAGGTGAAATACCGGTAATTGACAAGAAACAAGGGAAAAGGACTTATAGTGCAAATATTTGAAGTCGTTACGGCGTAACAATATAAATATTTATGCCATAACATAAATTAAGCAAGTTACGAAGATCCAGGATGACTTTACGACATAACACCGTAACTGGTTACACCATAACCATTTATATGGAAGGAAATCCTACCCAAGATAGAGTTACAGAGTAACACACCTATTGGTTACGTCGTAACCATGAATATCCATAAATATGGAAAGAAGATCAAGAGCTTATGGCGTAACACCCATAATGGTTACGCCGTTACAAAGAAGACGTCCAAATTATGGAAACTTATTAAAGGTTATGGCATAACACGATTACTGGTTGCGCCGTAACAAGTATGCTTAATAATGGAATGCCGTGTATAAGGTTACCGCGTAACACCTAAATTGGTTACACCGTAACCAAATTGAAGACTATAAACAGAGGTCAAATTAAGCTTTTATAATCATCCTTCTCCCTCCCATCTGTGGGGCCGACTGGGACATCTCTTCAAGTTGTTTTTTAGCACTCTACAACCTTTTAAGAAGGAAGAATCTGGTCCCGATCATCATCATCATACTACTTTGGTTCGATTATCATGTTTTCATTACTATCATTAATTGACGATAATATTGATTGTATGAATATTGTTTTTGGCTAAGCTTATCTTATTAATTATAATTATGATTCATTTACTTCTTTCTAATTGTGGTTATCTGTTTGGTTATATTACTTTGACCATAAGAATGCCATATATGATGCTCATTCACCATGACCAGTGGGACAAAATCCCTGTTACTATAAGGGGTAGGATTTATGAGATAATGGAGGATTAGATGATCATTTAATCCTTGCTTTCACATTAAGTAGAATAAGTGAATCATTAAGTTAATTAATAAATAATTAGGACCGTATCTCCTTCTCTTCTTTCGTACCTAGTTCATTTTAATTAAGTTTTATTCTTTTCATCAAAATAGCTTTTAAAACGTGACAACCAACTCAAACTCAGATTTGTAACCGCCTTTTAGCTCTTCGGACGACCTCAGATTTACCAAAACTACACTACTCATGATCGAGTTCTGTACTCGTTAGTGCGTTTGTAAGGTGAAACGATTTTTATAAATTTAAAACTTGGTAAATAATTATTTAAAAGAAAATACGCATCAAGTTTTTTTACGCCGTTATCGGGGAGCTAATTAGGTTTTAAATTTGAGTTTTGTATATTTTATTTTAGTATTT
>BQNB010140428.1:0-17415 GCA_026074375.1 Tanacetum coccineum | reverse complement strand
CAATTACAACCGCTCTTTCAAGTATACAATTGTTGTTGTTTTAAAACTTCTTTTACTTTTAAGCCACAATGACTTAAAAGTAATTTGATTTTGTTATATACAATCTAATCATATGCAATTAAATTTAAGCTTAAAATATATTATACTAATACGTAATTAAAATTTTATGTCAAATACTTGTGCGTGCACGAGTATTATAATTAATATCTACAAAAACAAAAAATCTATTTCAGATTGTATGCTACAATCCATGAAAATGATACGTTTTTCAAAAAAAATGTTGACATGCTTAGAAATATACATGCACGATATGAAGTGGGTCGCAAAAGAAATGATACTTAGAAACAAATTTTATAATAGGTAGAGTAGAAAAAATCTATTATCAAAATCGACACTTATAAACCCAATTAACCAAAATCGACACACATATCATACATTACCAAAATCTACTCCACGTGCAAAAGAATTTGTACGCCTACATGTTTTGCACGCCGAGTGACTTATGGGATCTTTTGTATCCGTGCATTGTTTGTGTATTGGTTTTGCACGAGAAGATGACATGTGAAGTTTTTTCTCTTTTTTTGCACGTGAAAATTTATGTAGTACCAACCAATATTTTCAAAATAAAAGTTTGTAAATATGGTACGACACGTAAATATGTAAGAGATTTTTAGATAAAAAGTTAGATTTTCGGATAAAAAGTTAGATTTTATCGAAAATATATTTTTTAAATTCAACAAGAAAACTAACATGTAAATTAGGCGTGCAAATATGATGGAGTGCAAATGTTTTGCACATACAGATACACTTGGCGTGCAAATATGATGGAGTGCAAATGTTTTGCATGTACAAATACAACTTTCATACACTAGGCGTGCAAATATGATGGAGTGCAAATGTTTTTGCGCTTACAGATGACGTGTCATATTATTAGCCACTCTTTTTATATAAACTTGGCGTGCAAAAACTTGGAGAGCAAAGTTATTTGCACGTTAAGATGACGTGTCACACTATTTACCAATCTTTTTATACAAACTAAGCGTGCAAATATACATGGCGTGCAAACACATTTGCACGTAATACCACATGTCAATTTCTTATTCAATATTTTTATTAAAATAAATGTGTATTCATTCCAATCTTAGCTTGCAAATAACAATGGCGTGCAAACCCATTTTGCGCGTAGAGTTCTCCATTTGCACGTAGAGTAGGTTTTGGTAAAACAATTTTCAAAACGCGATATTCATAACACACTTCTCTATACGTCTCTTTTGGAAATTTGCTCGAGTAGAAAAGTACAAGATGGAGCAAAAGGTACAACTAATTCACTATAACAACAAACAACGAGACGCATTTTCTAGCCATGTTTTTTTATTCATCTCTGCTTCATACTCCATGTACTCGGCAATAGTCATGTCCTCGATGTCTTTTTCCATCATCACTCCAAATTTAGCTTTAACCATCCCGGTGCCTGGTTTACTTGAGTCAACATTAGGTATTGCTCTATAGTGAGAGTATCGATGTCTACTTCTCCCATCATGTTTCCTGAAAAATTCAAAATTAGTACGAAAATAAAATAAATAAATACAAGAAATCAAATTACAACTAACTTTAGCTCCTCGGCAGCAGCGCCAAAAATTTGATGCATATTATTTGTTTAAAATAATTTTTGCATGTTTTAAATTTATAAAACTCGTATACCGATGTTTACACGCACTAACGGGCAGAGAACCTGGTCGTATGTAGTGTAGGACTTGGTAAATCCGAGGTCGTCCCAAGAGCTAAGTTTGAATAGTTTTAATTTGATTAGTGTCACGAATAGAAAATGATTTTGAAAACTTAACAGGAAAATAAATGCGAAAAGTAAATGAGATAGAAGTAATCATGGAGAAAAACGTGCTAGCCTAGTTATTTCATTACTACTGTGATGATGTGTATTTCATGTACAATGTCTAAGTATCATTTTATCAGTGGTTCTAATATCAACAGACCCGAATTGGCATTTGAGGTTTGCCTTATACTTTTTGCGATCTTGAATCCCTAACAAGTCACAAAGGTAAGGCATCCAAGTTGCAGTGATTAAACCCCAACTATCCTAAAGACCTGTCTATAACCTAGATAGATTATAAACCTCCTCTGAAAGAGTTCCTGTGCTTTTTAAGTGTTTAATGTGATCGGTAATTTGGTAAATTCCTACACTAGAGATAGTTTCCTACCTACCCTAGTACCCTGTTAACCCCATGTTCAGCTTAGTGCAATAATAAACGTTTTGGACTACTGAATGTGTTTCAGAGTCTACTATTACTTCCATCTTGTGGTCCACCCTTTTTCTCGATAAACCTATGATTTCACTCAACCTTTGTGTTGACTTTTAGCATGTAATTTCAGGTCCTAGGGTATGAAGATTGGACGGGAGCCGCGACGGATATCAATGAAGATGGATTCTGTGTTTATCTATATTCAATGCAACTTTTATTATCTTTAAAAACTTAAGTCATCTTTTGGTATTATGAAGCTTTTGGTATAATTAAAAATGTACTTGAAATGTTTATGACTTTTAAAACATATGGGACCTAATGTATAAACTCTGATATTTTGCTATGGCATCGAATGAAATCTTGTCTTAAACGTCCATTTATGGTCGTTTCCTATATCTTGATTGTTGTACTTTGACGTAGCACCCCATTGTTACCATTCCGCTGCTACTTGATTTTGGGGGTGTTACAGATGGTACCAGAGCCAAGGTTATAGGGAACTGGGTCACTTTCAAAACCTAGTCTATAACCACAAAGTTTAAAGATTTTCTTTCCTTTCATTTTTAAATACAGAATCCTTCATCGCTATCCGATATCCACGCGCGCAATTAAGCAGGAAACATTCAATATAACAATAGTAAATTCATAACTAGGCCAGCACTAGAAGTGCTTAGCCGTTCATGGTAACAATACAGCAAGAGTAAATGAAAGGAATCATGGATTGAATCATTATTAGTCTTACATAATGCGTTTATGAACGATTAAATACAAAATTAAGTGTAGTGATTTCTCCTTTGGACTTCTGGTGGAATTCTTCGACCTCTGGAAGCTTGGTTCGCCCCTTGATACTGTGATGGAAGGGTTGATGTCGAATGTGCTGAATGAGGGCTCTATTTATAAGTTTCGAGTCTGTTACGGCGTAACTGTTAAGTATGTGTTACGCCGTAACCATGCTGATGTGGACTTCCTTTATGCAGGCTTAAAGTGTGTTACGGCGTAACCGTAACGCCATGGTTACGCTGTAATGCTAACTAGGATAAGTAATCCTTCTTCAACGTGACAAGTTATGGCGTAATGGTAATGAAGTGGTTACATCGTAACTATGGTGCTGACTCATTCCTTCTTTAATCTTGGTTACGGCGTAACTCTTGCGGGGTGGTTACGCCGTAACTAGCCTTGAGATCCTTCATTTTCTTGATTTCCACGTCCAAATCCCGTGTCTCTTGCTCCGATGCTCGAGTTCTTCCTGTCAACTAAATAAGAAGTGATTAAGTATCATTTCTAGGCATTTATACAATAATTGCAAGCATTTTGATAGGAAATTTGATACTAAAAAGTACTCCCTCCGTCCCATAATTATAATCCACCAACAAAAAACACGCAGTTTAAAAAAAACATTATTATTACAGCTTTCTCTCTCTTACTTTTTGCACAAAGACACTTTTACCCTTAACCAATTAATTTATAACTTCTTTAAAGTTTGTAATAATAACATCAAGTGAGGACGATATGGTAAACTTAATCTAAATTCGTTATCTATTTTTGAAAGTGGACAATTAATTTGGGACAACCCAAAAAGGAAACGTGGACTATAATTATGGGACAGAGGGAGTATTAACTATTTGATGTTATTAATTATCCCCTCACTTGACTTCTACTTGCCTTCAAGTAGAACTGTTATAATAATTTATAAAAAGATTTCTCTAATTTTACTCAGAGAAATGAATTCATAATTTACTTATGCTAGAAACATCAAAGCCGAACACCTCACGAAAAAGGGATCAAAATCACTCAACTCTCATACTAGTCTAAGTGTTTCATTTTTGGGGTGATCACTCAACTACACTGTCATAGCATGTATTCTATCATAAGCTTTGAGAGTACACAAATCTCCACCAACTAGAATTAGGGTCTAAACAACTCTTAAAGGAGACATGGGTGACACAGGTTTAAACAGGTGATTGATTCTTTCCGATACCATTGATCCAGAAAAGGCGACAAAATCACACATGCTCGGCCAAGTTCATGGACGAGACACATGTGATTTCTCTTTCCTTAACTCGAGGAGGTTAAATGCTAGAATCATTTAAAGGGTAGGATAAGACATGGGATACACATTTAATTGGTGTTAAACAAAATACACAAAACAAATAGTCTAAATAATCTAAGGTTGTCATAACCGGCTACTGTCCATCCATAAGTCCAAGCATCCAAGTGCGAAAATCTGATCCAAGATAATGGGCTACTAGCCCTACCTTCACAATCATACATATGGCTTATAGTTGCACCATCTTTATATCTTGAGTTGACAGATGGCTTATAGTTGCATCATCTTCATATTTTTAACAACTAGTTGGTTTTATAAACGTAACCGACATGAATACGCTACAGAGGTTTATATTTTTCTCTTTTTTTATTACCCCTGTAGCAATGCACATATCCCCCCACTTGAGATGAACAATATCGAAAGTGATGATACAGAGGGTCTTTATAGATCAACAATGATAGGTCTTCCATAAACACGCAAAATTTCCGAACCCATTTACCCGAACCATAGACTTAAGTAGCCAGATATTTCTACACAAATTGAATATAGACTACAGGGTTGACTAAGACGAAATGGTGTAACGATACATTTAACATAAAGGGTTGAAAACAATGATTGGCTCAACAGGATGATCTAGGGGTATCTTGCATTAAAATTGAGTGCAATAAGGGTTTTACATAGGAGGTCGATAAGCCAGTGTAACAAGTCAATAAACATATACATAAAGGCTGTTTGGGGAAAATTCCTAAATGTTGCCTTCTTAAACAGCAATTAGGTCTCAGAAAGATTACAGACAAGTTCTAAAAGTCTAATAATACTACCGAGGCACACCAATATATTTGGTGGATTTGTATATAATAAAGAAGGAATATTGGAATAATAGGCTAACCTCACAATTGAATTAAGGTAATAGTGTACATCGGCAAGATTCATTCCTAGTTCAGTAAGAATAAACATGTCAAAAAAATTAAAATTTGCACCATTTTTCAAAGAAAACTAGAAAATTAAAGGCAAATATTAGTCAGTGATAATTCTACCTCCATCCCTCATTTGGTTTTGTACAATGTCCCTATTGAACATGTAAAGGAAAAGAACCTTAAAGATAAGAAGAGAATTAGAATAAAGACTCCCCTATGATTTGGCTCGGTATGATGAAGAAACAGCATGCTCTAAGCCATGCTCTAAGTCTGCTTCTTCGAGCAACATCTACAATCACAAATATCCATCATCATCTTCGGCATGGTATCTAACTAATCCGGATTTGAAATGCCTTCCTGTAGCCAAGAACAACAAGACCACGCCCATGTGCATCACCTGTAATAGCTGCAGAAAACCAATACCAAAAGCATAAATCCGGCAAAAAGAAAGATACCAAAATGTACAAGATAGAAATACAATCCTAACTCACTTTCGTAGGAATCACGATTGCATTTAGCGTATGCAACAAGCCTTTTAAACCACTTGGTGGCCCAAGTAGACGAGTGAAGTCTCGTGAGGGTTTCCAGAGAACATACCCACAAAGTTCATTTACCAAGTATACATGGTTTTTGTAAGAATTTCAAACATTTTGAGATTAACATAAAGGGATTACGGCGTAACCATCAAATGAGTTACGTCGTAATAATGTGGTTTGGAAAATATGAAAAATTATTAGATCCGGTTACTTCGTAATTCTATGAAACATTATGTCGTAACAATATTAATTGCATCGTAACTTGTTGTATTTCAGCAACCACTTAACCACATAAAAACGAGTCGTGTAGACCTCAAATCCCATTCCATTATAGAGAGAACCTACAAAACCAAGTTAGAAACATACAAAACCAACTAAATGTAGAATTTAAATTAAGCAAAACATAATTACAAGGATAAGCATAGGGTGCCACCCAGGAAACGCTGTTTTAAGTTTCGAGTCACTAGCTATTGACTCCCCCTTATTTATATTAACACTAGGGGGGGTTTTTTTGTTCATCCCCTCACTTAAAATCAAGTTTGGGTGATAGTAGCCACATTTACCATAAGGGTGTTTGTAGGCCACGGGAAGGGCGTATGAGGTTAAAAATTTATACTTGTGAGGAGTTGTAAACTCTCTTTTTACCTCATTAGAAATGAATGACGGTATGGTGTGTAGCAAGAAACTTGATTGATCATTGAGTTCCATAATAACTAAGAAGGGGTCTTTAGTGAGACTCCATTGTAACGCTTCTTTAGTACCTGAATGATCAATGTTGTGGTTTTCATCCATTTCAACGTCCTTCATAAAAACTTCCTCTTTTTCCTCTACAATATCAATATTCTCTTCAACCTGTTCACTATCACTAGTAAATTCATTAGTAGCAGGGAAAGTAGGAAGGTCAAGAAGTTCACCATCCTCTTAGTCATTATCCACATAACTCTTATATCATCACACCGATTTGAGAATTTCATGTTGCCATCTTTCTAAGGTTTTTAGCTCCGTATTTTAACAAGTCATCCAAGATTTCATCTAAATTGGAATCCTCCTTATCCAAAGGTGGGTTAGGTGTGTGTTGTGATTGATTGAAAAACTGGGATGTGAAACCCTGAGTGGGAACCTGTATTTCACTTTTCATAGTTGACATTGTTAATTCATATCTCGCATATTCCTCTATGGTCATATTATCAATGTCAACTTCATTGTGACTATTATGATGCACAAAATTGATAATGGCACAAGGCTAGGGAGTGTTGAAAACATGTGAATCAAGGGGAAGCCTACAATACCTTCATCCTCCTCATCATAGAGTCCGGATATAACCAAAATTCTATTCCTACGCAGAAGAGCAACACTCCTTACTAGAGGTGGAAAACTTATTGTGAAAATTCTTATGCCTTCCCTGGTACATCAAATATTCATTTAGGGTCTTATTACTAAAATCGGGCTCCATTCTAAACTAAAAATACTATAAATCTTAAAACCTCAAAACAAAAACCTAAATATATGCCTCCCTCGGGCAATATCCCAAAAACTTGATGCTATTTTCGTTTAAATAGATCAGGTTTAAATTATTAACTGGCGCACTACCTAAGATTTATATACACAGCTAACGGGAAAAGATATAACGAGCAAAGTACCCCGGGATCGCCGTGCAGTAGACTCTGGGATAAGTCTGAGGTCAACCCAAAAGCAATGTTAAAAGCGCTACTAAAACAAGGCTATTAACTATTAAACTAGAAAGTAATTTAAATTATCGCGGTTGGATTTGAGAACATGAAAACTTTAGTTGAAATGATTTAAGTACGGTTCAAGGGAAGAGAGTGCAATCCTAATTACTTCTTAATTAACTTAATGATTCAATGATTCTACTAATTGGGAAAGTCAGGATCGAATGGTCATCAAATCCTTACTTATCTCGGCAAAATCACAGTACTAACAGGTCATTAGCAACGTCGAGACTTTGTCCACTGGTCATAGATATGCGAGCATCAAAGTCACATTTGGCATTCTTATGAGCAAAAAGTAATATAAAACCAACATAAGATAACCAATAATTAACAATAGATAAATGAATCATAATTATAATTAATAAGAAAAAGCTTAGAGCGGAATAATGGGTATTCATACAATCAATATCACGTCATTAATGAAGTACTGAAAACATATAATCAACCAAACTAGTTATGCTAGATGATAGATCGAGATCGGCTCTTCTCTTCTATGGATGGCGTAGTGATTGCTAGGAAAATGACTTGGAGTGATGTTCCAGTCATCCCCTCTGATGGGAGGAAGAAAGGATGCCAAATGAGGCTGAATTCGGCCCCTATTTATAGATTTCTGATGGTTTACGACGTAACTGATTCGTTGGTTTACGTCGTAACCTTGCTGATGTAGACTTTCCAATATACAGGCAAAATGGACTTTACGACGCAACCAAATGGAAGGTTTACGGCGTAACATATGTGTTTATGGCATAACTAAAGTGGTTATGGCATAACGTAAGTGGTTATGGCATAATATAAGTGGTTGTGGCGTAACAGAAGTGTTTATGGCGTAATCTCTTCATAAACATTGTAGTTATAGCAAAATTTTGGCTCTTCAGTTGTGATTCGGCTTTAACCTAAAACACGAAAGTTTTAGATATCACTTTCATCTTTCATATGAGCCGCTTGAATCGACTTCAAAAGAGTTAGTATGAAGAAGTTATGTTAAAATACTATAGCACAAATTTTCCGAGATACTCTCAGGAGCATTTCTTACTTCGTCCCTCTCGTTTCTTCACATAATTCTTTCACGAGCGTTTCATAGTAACTCCACATCATAAGTGGATAGCTTCATATATATTATTCTTTCGTAGAAGCATCCATTAATCACGTCACTAAACTCCAATGCCTTGTTTATCTTGATATTATTGTCTAATTCTCTTGTTTCTTGCCAAATGATTGCGTTTTTCCTGAAAACAAATAAATAAGTAATTAAGTATCATATTCAGGTATTTATAAGATATTTGCAAGCATTTTCATGGGGATTTTGACCCTAAAAAGTATTAGATATTTGATGTCATCACAAACACAATATAAAACACATAGCACATTACACATTTACAAACAATCATACAAACACATAGACAAGAATTAAACAACAAAAAGGAAACAATAACCTCTTTTTTAGATTTTATAGTTTTTAACATTTTTACATAGTTTAAATACATACACTCAACACACAAACACAAACAAGCAATCCAACAGATACAGACCATGAAAATAGAAAAACATGAAAGAAAACTATAATGATAAAGATTCAAAAAATATATTTTCTTAGGACCAAAAGTGTGGCTTACACAAGAAGATGTGTGTCGTACATTAGTAACTCAATTTTGCTACTTTTAACTAAAACACATAAAGCAGAAACGATCTAACCATACAGACTGAAACACAAGTTACAAAATAACTAAGCAGACACCATATGCAATCACAAGAAACTAGAACATATTATAAATATACATATTATTATTATTTTTATAAAGATACAAATGAACACTCATACAAACTAAGATGCAAGAAACAAATAAAGACACATTACAAGTATTCACAAAACGCAAAAGTAAAAGAAGTGCATCTCATTTACTTTTTATATAAAACTGGATTTTTTTTATGCAGGTGCAAAGTGCGGGGCACTTCTGATGAAGTGTGGCGTACTTACTGTAAAAAAATTCGAATTTTTATATTTTATGGGTTTTCACAGATGCAATATAAACTAAACACATAACTTACTATATTAACAGAGGCATAATAAAACAAAATTAAACATGATAAAACAAAAATAACTTAGAAATAAAAATCTTTTTTGTTTTTCTTCAGAGGTAAGGCGTTTTAAGATTAAAACCGGTGCACTTGCAAGTTGCAGTTTTAACAGCTTATTTCATTTCACAAAATGGAGCAAATACCATACACAATAAACATAAGATACATAAACACATTTTGCTCAGAACAAGCCATCAAGCAACTTAAGTTGACACAAGTATATATCAAATAAGCACACAAATATTCTTGTAAAAAATTTTCCCCCCCCATTTAATATGGGGGGGGGGCAAATGATACAAATGTAGTAATTTAAGAAACACAATCACACAAAACAGAAGTATCATGCTCTCAGTACATAAATTAAACATTACGATTGGTTTGGTGGGTTTTTAAGACATAATCCATGAAAACGTATTGTTTGAGACACAAAGTGCGGCGTACTACGAAATAAGTATGGCATACTTGTAGGTTTTTAGAAAAGTATGGCGGTTTTAAAAGAAAAATTGGCGCACTTTTAGCAACAGAAGAGTTTTTTCTTAACTTTAACACGAAAACAGAATGGCAACGACACATGAAACAAGTATGAACCACAATTTGAACAATAGGAAGACCAACAAACTCTCTGGCGGTGGTGCCAAAAACTTTGACGTGTTTCAAAAGATTAAATTTATAAAACTAGACATGCCGGTTAATTGATGGAAGCACGAGGGAAAGTATACTCTTTCGAGTGTAGTAAAGTCCAGGTAAGTCCATGTCGTCCCAAGGGAGTTGTACGTTTTTCATATTCAAAAGTAGTTTAACAAGAAAGCCCAAATGATTGTCATGGATCATTGACCCATGATGTTATTTGAAAGTACTTGCACTTAAAATGGTCTGAAAATAAAGTTACTCTATATATATATATATATATACTATATAATAATATATATATATATATATATATAACTAGTATAACTAAATATATATATATACTTATAGTATATATTATATTATATAATCTATAGATATATATATATCTATATATGTTATGTATGATGTATGTATTTATGTATGTATGTATGTATGTATGATATGTATGGTATGATATAATAATATATATATATCCCATTATTGTATTTATGCACATATGTTCTACAAAAAAAACAAATATTTTTTAAAAAAAACTTATTGTTCTAAAAATTTTAATGTGAAATTAGAAATACAATTTTTTTATTGAAGGTTTGCTGTTAAGTTCTTAAACGCGGTAGTCAATGGCAGTATTGCGGCCGAGTGTAAGGTTTTTGTGAAAGAAGAGGAAGAGTTCATGATGATACAGAAGAACATGGGTGGATTCTTACGATTATTGACGGCGTGCATGTATTTTCTTGATTTTAAAAGAGGTTCTCGCAGTTCTCGCACTTAAAATGGTGAGCTGAAAATAAAGTCTCCCTATATATATATATATATATATATATATATATATATATATATATATATATATATCAATATTTGCGTTCATGTGGTAAACAGTTTAAAGTGGGCTACAGTAGGCACCAATAAAATCATGACATATGGATTTTTTGAATTTAGTTCTTAAATAAAAAATAAAAACACTAAAAGGGCATTTTAGACTTTTTTTCATATCATTTATACCTAATAAAATGTCACATTTATTAATCACTAAAAGTTTTTGTGTCATTAATGATTTATACCTAATGAAAACGATTTAATGCACATGAAATCGCATTAATGCAATGTCAGTTACTTTTGGCATAATTATTTGTGCTTAAAACGTCACATTGCATTAATTTTGATACACATTATAGAAAATTACTGAAATTCTATCAATTGATTATACCTATATTTGTATTTTAATTCTTAGCGATAAACGTATCAATAGTTATCGTGTCCTATTATATAAAAAACCAAATAAAAAAATAAATAGTCACTATATATATAATAAAACTAATTAAAAAAATAAATGTGTCATTAATAATGTGTCACCAATATTTAAAAAAACAAATAAAAAAATATGTGTCACTAATATATAAAAAGTATGTGTCACTAATATATAAAAACAAATTTCTAAAAAAATGTGTCACTAATATATATAAAAAATATGTCACTAATAATGTGTCACTAATATAAAAAACAAATAAAATAAAAACATTTGTCACTAATAATGTGTCACTTATATAAAGTCATAGTGCTGGCTCAATGTTAATTTTTGACTCAATTAATGCGATCAAAATTCTGCATAATAATCAATGTGTATCTTTAACCTAGTTCCATGTGATTTCAAATTCGGGCATTTAATATTGAATTAGAAAGTTATTGTGGTTAAATTTAATTACAAAATTCATTATATAGGGCTATTTATTGTAGTTATAATTAAAAAATTATTAATCTAGTATTGGTTGAGCCCATGGCTCACAACTGTGCTATTATGATTCTACTTTAAAGTGTTCACCCACATAACACCTACCTATATATATATCATAATATATATAGTAATATATAGATATATATATATATATATCATATATGAGTAATATATATATATATAAATATAAAATATAAATAGTTATTATATAAATATGAATCCAATGGCTCACAACTGTGCCTATTATGTTCTACTTTAAAGTGTTCACCACAATAACGCTACCCTATATATATATATATATATATATTAAAATATATAAATAAATATATTATATATTATAAATAATATATAAATAATAATATATATATATATATATATAGTATAGATATATAAATAATATTATATATATAGTGTGGTGTATAATATACTAATAATATAATAATATAAAATATAATATGCATCAGGATAACGCATATAGAAGTATGTATAGAATGCACGTTATCATTTCCCGTCATGTGTGTGGAGCAATCGCTATCTTTAATCCATTCGTCTGGCTCCGAACCAATTCTCAAGCATACCTAATTAAGCAAATACAAACTCAAGCATTTGGTCCCCAATATCTCATGGGTCCATAAATATTAGTGGTATACATTCTTTGCATTTGTTGCATTTGGTTGGGATATTGAAATGGAAGGCAATTTCCCATATGCATGTATCCTTGAGTTTGATTATTATTCTAATTCATAGGATAATAATTTTGGTACGTAGGTCGACTAGGATTTCTTTTAGGTTGAGGTGTTTTAGATCTAGACTCGGTTTTAACAAATCCCAAATCGGTTTTTAGAGATGATCTAAGAGGTTGTCTTGTGGTGTTGTGGTAATGTGTTTAATTACACATACCTTTTACCTTTAAAAACAAGTTAAAATAACCAAAAACGGACTTAAAATGCCAAAAATATGCTTGTTTTGCTAATTGTGTTGTGCAGGAACGGATATCTAAGAAAAGGACGAAAAACGAAGCCAAAACGACAAAACCGGACACGGAATGGAAAAGCGTGGAAAAGACAAAGTCAAGACAAAGCCCAAGTCTGAAAAAGTCAATCAAAGTCAACCCCGACAAAGTCGATGGTCAAAGCCGAAGCCGTAACCAAAGAAATGTTAAATGGGCCCATCCGTACCCATCTAATGGGCCGGGTCAGCCCATTTACACATTATATGAAGACTTAAAAAGCCCATAATCCCTTTTTATATAACTCCAGGGACTAATCTTGCCAACACCAGAAAGTTGTACCACCAAAGGACTTCCTTTGCAATAACCTTACACACATTCAAGGACCAAAACTGCCAACGTCCCAAAGTTATATTAAACCACATGGACTTTTGTTGCAATCACAATTAACAAACTGGAGGGCTTGTTCTGCCACCCCCACAAACCTGTTACCCCCACAAGGATTAAAATTGCAAAGACAAGTATATACCTCAGGGGCCATTCATGGACAAACCCAAACCTTCATTTATAAACCCAAAGTTTAAACCTGTTACAACACTGTACATCTTTCCAACACTTTTTCCCGCCCAATTCAACCCATCACCATCTCCTCCTCGTTTACTGTTCCCAAAACTCCAAAACCTTCACCATCCTTAAACCCCACCCCCACATGGCTCATGTACACTGTGGCAATCCCCTACCATTTCATTGGACATGGCATGATCAAGGGTATGGATTGAATGGATTGGGGACCAAGAAAAAATAGAGGGCCAGGATGCATTTGGTTTCTCCTCACAACAAGCACAAAGACTTGAAGCTTGGACGGCTTATAAAAGGAGAAAGAAGACAATGAAAAAAAGAGAAGGGAGAGAGTAGTTGTAGCTTAATTTTACTTTTATTTATGTTTTTAAATGTTTAGCATTCTGTCATTTTTATTGTCAAGCATTGTAATCACTTTTTGTATGAAATGAAATTTTAAGTCCCGTTTTACTGTTAAATGCAAATCTGTTCCTATTTATAAGTTTTATGTCACTAAGCTTTTTTGTTCAAAAGCTATGTCTATAAGCTCTTTTTAGCTTGTATAACCTGTTTTAACTACTTAAAGGTTTTCCCAAAGCTAAAAAAGGGCTACTGTTTCATTAAGAAAGAAATATGGATTCAAGCTTATTTTGGATGAATAAGCAATTAAGGATGGGCTTGGTTTAAAGCTTATTGGTAAGCACATAGGGTGGTCTACAAGCTGATTGTGCACTTAAGTTCATTGCCAAAAGCATTAGATTCTGTAAGTTGTTCATTTTTCTATTTACATTCATTTTTAAAAGTATTTACTGTTCCTCAGCTTATCTTGCTTATTATAGCTTAATTACTGTTGTAATTTGCTTATTTGATCTTTATCTGTCTGTTTCTACATCTGTTGTAGCTTATTAGATCTTTAGGTAGTAAAAAAAATGCAAGTTTCATATTTAAGGGGGTGTTTGGCTTAGTCTATTTTGACTTGCAAAAGTCAAATGTATTAGTGTTATTTGCTTGAGTTAGTGTAGATTTTAGTTAAGTTTAGTTTTAATTCAGTTTTTATAAGTTAGATTTTAATTTTTCAAAAGTAATGGCTTAATATGCTCTTTCCTGCACCAGGGCACTTTAGGATATAAGTTAGGATATCTTATTCTTAAGTTAGGGGCTTAAGGCTTTGTTTGTGCTTATTTTGTGTTTAAACACACTTAATAGAGTGTGTTTAATGCAGCTGCAACCTCAAGGGTGCCTGCATCTTTAGTTTATGCTTGTGCCAATTGCATCAGCAGGAACTTAACAGTTCCTGCTGTCCATCTTTTGATCTATTTTAAGATTAGCAAACTTAGGATTTAGCCTTTAAGGTTATGGTAGCTTATAGTATAGATGCAGCTTAATACAGATTAGGATTAATTTTGCATTTTCTAACTTGTTTTCTTAGCCTAATCTTACTGTCAATAAGCCATAAAAACCAAAAACTCTATAAACAGTAGGTATAGGATTAGTTTCTAAAACTTTCAATTTTTAAGCTATAGTATTGGATTTATTTTCTTAGATTTATTGCTCAATAGTTGTTAATTAAGTCTCCAAAAGCTTGAAGTCTAAAATTGCTTATTGTGTATTTGAGCTTATTCTAAATTTTCTCTTTTCATGCTTATTGCTGAGTTAGCTACTTTGTCTCTCAATTTCAGATAAGTTCTAGTTCAATATAGACTTTTAGCTTTTAATTTATAGATTCCTTGCATTATAAGCCTCCTAGAACACTTTTCCTTTTTCAAAATGAGCTTAATTTGAGCTTTTTGCAAGCCAAAAAGCAAAAGTGAGCTTAACTCACTACTTTCTGTAAACAGCTTATAAATAAGCTTTTATTGAGCTTATAATCGGTTTTCAGTTCATAAAGCTTTCATTAAAGTTGCTCACACCACCTTTTTCTACAACTTTTCTCTTTTAAGTTTTTCATGAAAAGTTTTTTTTTAAATCTCACCTTATTTTTAAGCCAAAAAGGACTTAGTTTGTAAACGGGTTGGGGCTCAGGGTAGGTTGTGAAACTTTAGGTTTTATTAGTTATCCCCCCTGTTAGTTAGTAATTGCACTGTTAGTCCTTTAGGGTCCTTGCATCGTTAGTCCTTAGCTTAGTTTTTAATTAGTTATAATTAGTTTTAATTAATAATTAGGGTTAGTTTTTAATTAGTCTAATTAAGGATTTATAAAAAGATAAAAATTAGGGCTTTTATTTTTATAAAATTTCTGCATATTTTCTTTGTCTAGTATAATTTTTATAAAATTTTTAGGATTATATTTTTAATATTTTTATTATTTTTTTTAGTTTTTAATTAGTTTAAATCTTAGAAAAATCATAACTTTAAATCTAAAAAGCAAAAAAATAATTTTCTTTTTTAGAAAATTTTCTTTGTAGGGTTAATTTTGACGATTTTAGGTTTTTGACCCCTTGTTCGGGATTCCTGCTCTCGTTTTTCAGTTTAATTTCATAATTTTTAGGTTTTTCTCAATCGTTTTTGTTTGTTATTGATTAATTTAGCTTTCTACTCTCTCAAATCATCAATCTCATTCAAACTCCAATTTTCCGACTGAATCGATTCTCCAGCACAGCCTCGTTGGGGATAAACGACACGGGGATATTCTATACTACTTCCCGGTTTCATTGATTGTGTTTTTAGATTGTACTTACCTAATATATATATTGTACCACATATCATATATATAAAAGAGGTGTAGTTTAGCACCAATCACGTTTCAATATTCCAAACACCGCGTGTTTTAGATGTAATATATTTATATATTTTATTATATCTAAACTAGACAAAATAATAAACATTATATTTATTTAACCAATTTAAACCACCAATATATAGATCCGGTTTCATGTTTATTAAACCTTGCGTTATATATATTTATTTGTTGATTTGCTATATAAACTAAACGAACCCTCGTTGTTTCGCTAAACCAAACGCGTCCTTTGTGCTTAATGTCAAACCAAACGCACCCCTCGGTGTAAATCTGCCCAACCAAACGTACCCCTATCCGTGTTTCTGCTATACCAAACACACCCTAACCGGTTTCCTGTTAACCCAAACGCACCCTATGGCTGTTTTAACAGCCAAACGCACCCTAATGTATTTCTATATTACCCAAACACCCCTTATCCTGTTTCTACAAAACCAAACGCACCCCTCGTGGTGGCTGCTCCAACCAAAGGCCCCCTTGTGCGGTGACAACCCTACCCAAAGGCCCCTTTGTGCGGTGACAGCCCTAACCAACGCACCCCTTGGTGGCTGCCACCCAACCAAACGTCCCCTTGTGCGGTGACAGCCCCAACCAACGCACCCCTTGGCTGCCATTGTCAAACCAACCACACCCTACGCCATGAAAACACAAACCGAACGCCCCATGGCTGTTATACATAGCAAACAAACACCCCCCCCCCCCCCCGCTGATAAACCCAACCCGAACGCACCCTATAATGGCGGCAGCCCGCCAAACGCGCCCCATAGTGGCGGCTGCCGCCCCCCTTCGGCTGCCAACAACAAACCCACGAACACCCCCCTCGCCCCCGGCTGTCCAACCCAACCAAACATGCCCCTCGGGCTGTTTTTGATATACCAAACCCAACGCACCCCTTTCGGTGCAAACTTCAAACCAAACCAAACCCACCCATCCTGGCAGTTTCGACAGCCTAACACACCCCCCCTCGGCTGTTAAACCCAACCCGACCCCGGCTGTCCCACAGCCCGACCCGTCACATCCCCGCTGTCCCGACCCAAACGCACCCTCGTCGGGTGTTATAAACCCAGCCGAACGCCCCTAATGTGGGTGACAGAAAAATAGCGCACCCCTTGTGCTTTAATAGAAACCAAAACGCACCCTTTTTGTGATGTTATAGCAAACCACAACGCACCCTACTCGGCTCAAAACCCAACGCACCCTTGCTTCTATAACAACCCGCACCCTTGGTGCTTATGTAAACAAAACGCACCCC
>BQNB010140427.1:1884-14047 GCA_026074375.1 Tanacetum coccineum | reverse complement strand
ATTATCAGTTCTGCCGGTTCGACCACCGGGTCAACCCGGTCTTTCACAACAAAAAAATAAAAAATATTTTCAATAATTAGAAAGAAAGTATGTATATAAATCATGAAATATTTCATATATTAAGCCTAAAGACTATTTATTAACAAATATAACATGTAAAGTTAAAATTACGTCGCAAATATATACAATTAACATGTTTTATTTATAAAAAATAAGAAAAAACCGAAACCCGGACCCGGGTCACTCCAAACCCGGTCAAACTGAGTTTCGAAAATATGAAACCCGGTTTAATTTGACCCGTTTTTTCGGCCGGAACCGGTTCAACCGGCCGGGTCGAACCGGGTTTCAAAACACTGGTTATAAGTTTGGCTTGCTTTAATAACAGCAAAAATCAACAACAACAGCCTAAGTCTTAAACCTTATCAAACAGCAACAACAACATAGTGACATACACTAGACTAAATTCTGTGGTATCAAACAGCAACAACAAACCTTATTTTCAATCCAAGTCATATTTGAGTGTGTAGATATGGTGGATTTGTGGCGTATAGTATGGCTGTCCAGTTTAAGGAGATGGTGGAACAAGTGGTGATATGTTGTGCGGGTGTGTGTTTGGAAATGAAGGATTTGGATGATGGGTTGTTTCCGATTAAGAGATTGGAAGAAGCTGCTGAGATATATTGTTGCCTCAGACACCCGAGAAGATAAAGGAGTTGATGAAGTTAGCCCCCGGTTAAGCTTACTCCTAACTGTATACTTGTCGATTTTATTGACGTATTATGAGTTTTTCTAACATGTACACTAGAAATGTCTAGGGAAACCCTTACTGATTTCTGATAGATTTGCTACTATCCGTTACAAAGTATCAGTAGAACAAAATCATAAGAAAAATCGTTACTTATAACTGTACTCATAATCCGTTAGAAAATTGTCGGAGTTTCGTCAATCATTACCTCTGAATAACTCTCTTAGGAAAGATTCGTAAATGTCGGTGCTACTTTTCTATAGCCTTAAAAATCGTCACTAATCCGTTTGAAAATTATCAAAGTTTCGTCGATCAATTACTATGAAAAGTTGTCGTAAGAAAAAGTCTAAATGTTGATCAGAGTTCTTAACTTCTTGTAGTGTTATTGGTTGATTGATTTCTCTAACATGTACAAAATTGTAAAATTTACTTTTAAACCAGTAATAGCTATGAATGACAATGTACTATTTTTCATCTAATTTAGCAAGATATTAGTATTTGGTGACCTAATGATAAACTTTGAATTATTTTGTTATTATGTGTAATAATATGAATATAGAACCTAGCAAAGAATGTTCTGGTCGTTTAACTAATTACATAGTTTAACCTTTAAACTTGGAAAAAAAGACTAAAGTCTAAAAGTTGGAAACGGGTCCGTATGGAGACATATATGTGTGGAAACGTGTGGACCAGTTTCTGGGTGCTTACATTTATAACGTATTGAATTATAACATGATATAGAGTATGGAACATCATACCTTTTTCGCAACATATAACAATAACTTGCTTTTGGTAACAAGAAAAAGTTCTCTTAGAAAATGTCTTTTATCATTTTATGCATGATAATAGCATAACATGACACACCGCGTCATAGTTTATTTCAAACAACAAATTTTCCTAACTTTGCGAAGACAACTATAGCAATATATACGGCAAATTCATCACATAAAATGCAGGCTATATAATGGTATTGACATAAAGCTATCACATATAAGACGGGCATAACATGATGTATTGGGTGCAGGAGATGAACAAAGAACACATACAGGAGAAAAGGGAGCTGGTTATTGCTCTAGCCAAAGACCGTAAACTTTCTGAAATTTCCAAAATATCCCAGGTCAACTCCTTACTATCAATTTTGACTCATTTACACTCGTCTTGTTATACATTTATTATTTTGAACATATTCAAATGTACCAATTCGCAATGCAGCCAAGGAAAATAATTTGGGGTGATAAAGATAAGTATTTCCTTTCTAATTGGGCTACAGACTAAAAAGGTTTGACTTTATTCAGTAGTATATGTTTGACCTTTAAAGTCAAAGAGGGTAAAAATAACTGATAATGCAGATATGGTGGTTATAAAAGGTATATCTTGTAGAAAAACCAAAAGAATTTTATCGACATCTAAAGTCCCACTTTTTATGGGACATTTTGATGCTATGGAGAAAAAATACCACTTTTTACCAAAGGCTCAAGCCATGACACCAACTATACCTAGCGATGGAAGTACTGCTAACTAACAAATTAAACGAGTCAAATGACTAACAAAAAATAGTAATTACTTCTAGCACACTGCATAAACTACCCCACTTGCAGCAGCCCACCAACTGCATAACCTTAATAAAGTGCCAACTGTCCCTTGAGACCAGACCAAACTCGACAAAACAGTGAATAAAATTATCTTCTTCACGTCCCACACATATGTGAAAGCAACAGGAGTCAAAAAGAACAAAATGACACCAGAAACAATTTTTTTAAATGAGATTTGCAAAGACTTAATAAATATATATACATGTGTGCAGGGGCGGAGCTAGTAGGGTGACTAGCGGGTGTTGAGCCACCCCTAATCAATCTACTTTATTCATTAATTATTTATATTACAAGCCGTTTTTCTACTAGTTTTTTACCTTCGCCCCTTTATCACTATAACGTTTTGTGTTAATAATGGCCGGCCCCCTTTAACTAAAATTCTTGGCTCGTGAAGGATCATTTTCATCGAACACATGTACGGATGCATGTACCCAATCAATTAATGATTCGTGTGACTCTTAAAAGCCAAAAATCCCCATCAATGATTCCTAGTAAAAAATCTAGCTACGTACAAATTTCAACAACACGTACTGTTCTTTTAAAAACTGAGACGCATTGGATTTGGCCATGTGAAGCAAAAATTACTACGTAGTAAAGTTATACGTAATTAAATTAAAACATATTTGCTTAAAACATAAATGTGCGTATAAGTTTTATAATTCATCACTGGACGATCATCTTCATGTTGATCAAATGAAGTTTGTTGTGGATTGGTCGCATCCATGCAAGAAACGGCGAGTACATACTCGAAGATTATATGTTTAAAAATAGGTTTTGCTAGCTATCGCGTGAACTGTTAGTGACCCTCCAAATAAGTCTTGAAGAAACAAAAAATAGGTGTTGCTATTTGTGGCACTAAGAGCAGGCCAAATCTACTCAAAGACTTTTTGGTGGAGTTTTTTATTTTCGGACTGAAACTCATGTTGTACAGCCAAGTGAAAAAACATCGAAGCACATAAATTATCGTAAATAAAGAAAAATGTTTTTTAGCTATTCGTGTATTGGTTCGGAAGAATTGCATTTATTCACTTAACTTAAACCAACCCAACTTACTCCCAAAACAGCCGCAATAGTAACTTGTATGAACTTACAGTTTTGAGACACACACTCATACTCACCCATTTTTTAGTTGAAAAAAAAGACAAATCAACGCTTGATAACGTATAGTACGGACCGGGCACGGCCCCATACTTTGTGGGCTTAACCTATGTCGCGGTCACGGGTCGCGGACCCGCTAGTGTGTCACGGTCGCGGTTATGGACACATGTCCGGAACGCGGCTTTCATGGCACGGTCTCCAACGGTTGTATTATGCATACAACTGATTTATGCGTTATTTCAGGGACGGATAACCCTAAATTAAGTAGGATCCATATTTTGTTAGTTTAAATAGGTCAAGATAATGTCAAATCCCGATTTTGTCGGATAAGGCTTAGGCCGAATTATGGGAAAACCCTAATGAGCAAGAGGCCTATAAAAGGATCAACAATCATCATCAATGAGGTATCACTAAAAAACCTAATCATACTTGATTACTCTCCAAAAACCATATACTTACTCTCACGCCGGAGGCTAATCGTGGGATCCGCTCCCACGATAAGGTTAACGCGTGTTCTTTATTCCTTGTGCAGGAGTCCTCAACGAAATTCACTTGGTGCAACAATAAGGTTCCTCAGCCCGAATAACTACCTATTCGGGCCAAATCAGATCCAGCCTAACTTTTGCATCAACAACGCTCGTTGGTTAACTACCGAGTTGGGCAACACACCAAACCAACGTAAGGAGACGGTGCAGTAACGCACCCCAACGCGAGGCCACATCAGACCAACGCATGGGGTGTTCGTTATAGCACCATGTGCACTAAAGGTTACATTTTAATAATTAAAACCATGCACAAAGTGAGTGGTCTATTCTCACCATACAAACAATTATCGCATGTCTGATTGAGCAAAGATATGGATGACCAATATACGTGACTAAATGCATGCCTAACCCTTTAATCTTTTAATACGTTATGGCTAATTTCTCTTGCTTCATCTCAACCTTTAAATTTGGCACATGTCGTGATCATGTTGTTAGGCATATATAATCTTTAGGTGCAAAAATTATCCATGAGGATCATTTTTCCTATGTATTTTAACGATGACCCGAAAGGCCACGGGTAACAAATTCCATAAAAAAACAGTGCAAGTCATTAAAGCATTTTCAAAAGTAAATAAACGCAAGTTAAAGCGTTCTCAAAAGTTATTTAATGTGATAATTACTGGAACCGTTTATGGTACTACAGTGAATGGTATATTCATATAGTCGATACTCACTACAAGAAAGAGGGGAACAGGTGATGGAATTTTCCTCGGCGGCATTTGTCGCCGGGGAAGAGTCGCTAAACGACAAAAATAGGTCCTACGTGGCACCAATTCTCGTAGACTTTTTAGTCAAAGAATTCAGACGTTTTCCCCAGCGACATGTCGCCGGAGATAATGTCGTTAAAGTTTGACCAAATATTTCAACGAAAAACGTAGCGGGAATTTTTCCCGCTTATCTTTCCTCGGCGACATGTCGCTGGGGATTCACTTGTCAATTTTCAAAAAAATAATTAGTGTTAATTACGTTAGAGGTGACGTGGACATACTTTTACCCAGCGACATGTCGTCGGGGATACGACGTTGACTTTGTTGCCCGTATTAACAATATTGGTTAATATTGTAGATTGGTTAACAAATTTTCCCCAGCGACATGTCGCCGGGGATAATTAAATTGGGCTTCCGGTTTGGTTTGGGCTTTTATATTACGAAATTGGGCTTCTGGTTAACAAAGTTTCCCCAGCAACATGTCGCCGGGGATAGGTTTTGACTTTGTTGACTTTTAACTAAACTACGTTTTTTAGGTTCGTTTCGGTCCGATATTCCGTATATTTTAACAAAAAATATAGATACGTTTTTAAGGTGTGTTAATGTTTGTACCATTGGCATGTCGAGGTGATATCGTTATACATAAACACATTCATATCATAAAAGTTTAAACAAAATCTTCACATACAATAAAACATACGAATTACATTGCAAATGACAAACTACTCCAAATCATACGAATTACATTGCACATGACAAACTACTCCAAATCAAGTTTTTCCATTTCATTAAGAACTTCGTGAAATAGTGCAGCCGAATTAACTGTGTGTTGTTCCGGATGCATATGCATTTCCATTGTTGCCTTGAGTACACTTATCTTTCCACGCAAGTGCTTGCAGTTTGAGCACTCTCCATTTCTTGAAGATCCTAGAGAATAGTTTGTAGGTGTTGAAGGTCTTGAAGAATAGCTTGGAGGCGTTGAAGGTCCTGAAGAATAGCTTGGAGGTGTTGAAGGTCCTGCAGATGGAGCTCCATGAGAACTCATCAATTGACGAAGTCTGGTCTCTTTCCATAAAAAAAATCCACATCCAAAATGTTTCGGAGGCTGTTAAATAGTAAAGAAATCAATTCTTTTAACAACTAACCAGAATATTTATATATTACACAAATAAAAAACATGTGATTGTTCACCTTTGATTTTGGACATGCATAGTATAGTTTACCGTAACTCTCAGGTTTATACGATTGTCGGAGAACTACATCTCCTTCTGCACAACTACACGCAAAAGCTTCATGTGGCACCATATTCACCATTTTTTTGTGGTTGCGAAGGTAAGAGTGTGTGATATGTTTGTGGTTGTGATAGTATCTGCTTTTATGGAATAAAAATGTTTTTTGGCGGGAGTATTTGGCGGGAGTTTTTGGCGGGAGTATTTGGCGGGAGTTTTTGGCGGGAGTATTTGGCGGGAGTTTTTGGCAGGAGTATAGTGTATAACCATAACATATCGACTCATCCGTTGAACGTCTAATGCATAACCATAACATATCGACTCATCCGTTGAACGTCTAATGCATAACCATACCATATCGACTCATCCGTTGAACGTCTAATGTATAACCATACCATATCGACTCATCCGTTGAACGTCTAATGTATAACCATAACATATCGACTCATCCGTTGAACGTCTAATGCATAACCATAACATATCGATTCATTCGTTGAACGTCTAAATAATAATTATATATTTTATAAAAAATAATTTTAAATAATAATTATATACGAACCGACCGGAACGAACCGAGAAACCGGACCATCCCAGCCGAAACGAACCGATTATATATTTTTTTTAAAATAATTGTAAATAATAATTATATATTTTATAAAAAATAATTTGATATAATTTGATGTTTGTTCCTTCATTAAATGTATATGTGTTTAGGATTTTAGGATTTTAGGATTTTAGTGATACATAATGTCGTCCACAAATGTAGCACGTCCCGACGCGAGTGACGGTGGCGGTGAGGATCGTCCCCCTCCTCCACATGTACCCACACGTTTGCGAGGTTGCTTCATTAACCGAGTAAAAATTTCTGGATATTGTAATAAAAGCATAAATTTGATATCAATATTGAAACTAGTTTGCCTTGAATTTTAATACTTTATACACTAACTTGATTTTGCAGCAAAAAGGAGCAAAACAAAGACCCATACATTTTTGGGCGCAAGAGAGCGCAACTGAATACCCGCAGACAAACCCGAACCTTTTCGAGCTAAATGAAAAGTCGCGTGAAGCTCTAGAAGTCCTACGTCTCGATGCATTTTGATGTGGGCAGCCAAACAAAACCCTAAACCCTCTCTCGGTCTCCCAGCGTTACGTTCACTTGGTCTATCACTAACATCGGGTGATGAGTTGTACTAGACTCAGGAGGTGTGCCTTTGAACACCCATCTTGGGAGCAGGTCCCGAAGGAGCGGAAAGGCGTACGCTCCTTTTCAAATAATTGTGTCCAGTTATCCTTTTATGTATTGATTTCATTGATCGTGTTCATTTATTTAATTTGTGTATATTTATCTAAATTCGTTTTATTATTTATATCATAATAAATAAATAAACAAATTTAAATAAATAAAAAATTATATCTCTTATCGTTTATTGTATGTATATGATAGCAGGACCCATCGTTTGAACCTCAAGCCGACACTTGAAACCCTCCCCATGGACAGAACATCTACGAAGGCAATCAACCAACTGCACAATTTGCAAAAACAAGCCTCACAATACCAACAAGCAAACTCCTTTCAATATCAACGCATTGGTGACAACAAAGGGTATTAGCCCCCAACCCAAGGAACTCTACACCGATGATGGAGGCGATACAGGCGGGAGCACGTCCGAGAGATACACACTGATCATGGTAGTAATAACCATTCATGTTCTGGAATGATTCCCAAGAACTTGCTCTACGTCCGCTCAAAATCCCGCACCACAGACCGGCAAAAAGCGTGGCTCATGAATCTCGACAGGGTATCCGGCTCACATCTAAACTATAACACGCACAGGTATCCTGGCTCGCCCTTCTATGAAACTGTACAACACATTATATTATATTTACACACATATATATCATATCAATCACTGATTATACGCTTTGCTGGTTAGTGATAATTCTGTCGTTTTTAATCTAGGCTCACTATATCAGTGTATGTACAAGAGCAGAAACCTCAGACACTCAAGGAGTACACCCTTCCGCAGCTCATATGACACCTTCGGCCCAACACACACTGTTGGCAAGGGGTCTTCCACTTAACTGAAGAGGCACCGCCGCATAATGCTACGTTCATTCTGTTACATCACAAAACATACTTTAAACGAATAACGACGAAATGAATGGATGACAACCCGCCTAATAATATGTAAACTATCTTACTACGTGTGATATCTTTGGAGTCACAACTTAGGAGAGATGAATCAGTAGCGCCACAAATTTCATAAAAACCAGTCCCCACCATACAAATCAAACTACATCCAAAATCGAAACACAGTGAAACCACCAAAACAACAAGCGAATAATGGACATGACGCCACCTTAAAGATCACACAAAAAACTAAAATCCAGCGAGAGCGGATGCCCGCGCTAACGCGGTGACCCTCACACCCACATACATCCCGGAAATCTCAAACAACTACCTTAATCTCGCGTAAGTACAAACCACTATCAGACCTACCTATCCACTTCTCTAACACCAAAAACCCCCCCTTCGCCGGACTATTCTAGGGTTAAGAAAGGGGGGGGGGGGGGGGGGGGTGGGGGTGGGGGGGTGTGGGTGTTGGTTGGGTGGTGGTGGTTTTGATGTGGTTGGTTGTTTGGGGGTGGTTGGGTGGTGGGGGAGGTATTGGTTTGTTTATATTTATGGGTGATGAGTAAGGGGGTGGTGGATGGGTAAGATGGGAGGTAACGGCTTACTTGCCGGATGATGGCCCGAGATTGCACTAAATACTTACCCTTATAACGCCTACGAAAACTCCGAGATATGAGCCCACTTACAGCAACTTAAAATATAGAAGCATCCCGATAACACACCGCAGTTATCATAACTAATGACAAAGCCACACGTTCGTGCCATACATATTTTATAGTGTGGAGTCTAAGAGGTATAAGGCCCACCGCTAGGGTCAACAATACTTACCCGTGAAATATATGTGACACTCATCACCCGTGTTTCTTGGGGGATTATAGAAGTGGTAATCCAAAAAGTAATAATTAAAATATTTTAAATCTATTACAAACCAATTAAGACTAAAATTCACAAATTGTTGTTTATATAGTGTATGTACGAGGTATTGTTGCCATCACACGTTTGATTAAATGTACCTTCAAGCAATTAGAGAATAAAGAAGCCACATCCAAATAATTAATGCCAAGTATGCCACCCCCCGACAAGTTCGCTCAGAGAGCATACAAAAACAGGATAGACGTAAAAAGAGTCTTTTCAGAAGTGACCTCCAAAGTACTCAGATATGTTTTTAATGAGATATTGAGCGGTGGTGCTGCGGGCGGTGGCGGGTGGGTGAACAGTGACGAGAAGAGTGGCGAAGATGAGGAGAGGTGAGGATGAGGAAGGAACAACGATAGGATAGTTGTGTTATATATGAAATTAATTATGCAACATGGTACATTAGCTTTCAACTTTGCGACATTTAAACACATGTTTCACCTAACCCCTATCAATGTTGAATATTGACTTGTAACACCGTTTATGACTAGGAAGCACTTTTTGGTAACTTAATTCGAAATTTTGGGGTCGGATTTAGCTTTATTATCTTTTGTGTTTTGGTACAAGTTAGTTGATGTATTTGGTATTGCGTTGAAATCCTAATATGTAATTTGGCGGTATTGAGGTACAATTGTGGAGCGAAGTCTAAACAGGGTTTTGGAACAGGTAGATATTGGTAGATTTTTATCCGGAAAAATTCCATGAAAAAAATCTGAAAAACCGCCTCTGGCAGGCTGTTATTAAAAAAAATTGGCAGACTATCTCCCGGCGACTTGTCGCCGGGGATACACCCACATAAAGACCAACTATTAAATTACTATACGATTGTACAAGTCAAACGTATTAAGTGATAGTATCCCAGCTACATGTCGCCGTGGAAACTTATGTTTATTCTTTGACTTGAAACTAATAGGAAATTATCCCCCCGCGACAAGTCTAGGGGATAATGGCCCGAATAACGTAACGCATTAATAAGACGCTTGCTAGAGACACATAAGCTTAACCCAAGATTCCCCAGCGACATGTCGCCAGTTAGAAAATGTTCCACCCGTTCACGAACTTCATCAGACTGAAAATGATGGTTCCCACACAACTCGTCTGGGATTATATCCCTGGACGAGGTTATGCCTCTAGCGACGAATCCCCATCGACATGTCGATTGAAAGGACCCGACATACGCTGGAAATACCAGATTGTTTGTTAACCTTTCATTCAACAAAGAGACTTGTTACTACGATAGCTCATTGTTTTTTAATAACGAATATTATATAAGCACTCTACATTTTAAATGGCTTTTTCAATTCTAAAATTTCTGAATATTTTAATTAAACCAAAGCCCAGATAACATTTCTTGGGTGATTTGGAATGCTAGGAACAACAACAACAAAAATCTACGATGGACACCACTGGTGACCCGGTTTTTTTTTTGTCCGGGGACACTTTTTTTGCTGAAAATCAAATCTTAGTAAAGTGAACCTAAATTAGCACAAGTAGATTGTGAATCCTATATCTCGGCTCGTGTATGCCAGCCATTGTTCCCCCATTGACTCGTGTTTTCTTCTCAATGTTGGTGTTTATTTGAGTCGTATCCTTATAGATTCTCGCTACGGGCTTTTTTTGAAAATTTTAATGTATTGATGAGGAAGTTTTCTCTACGCAGTGTACCCAATCGTTTTAGAGTAGTATATACTAATACGGGGAGGAAGTTTGTTGTCTAGAGGAATAGCGGGGAGGAAATGAAGAAGGCTTCCTAATGATATAACATATAAGGCTATTTTTGGTATTTTATACATTATGAAAAACAATATATTCGCAGGGGTTATAAGATTGGTTGCTTGGAAATGTAAATAACAATTAAAATAAACGAGATAACAATCATAAGAATAAGGGCAACTACTTAGATATAATCTATCTAGAATACGAACAAACTAACGAGAACTTAGTCCTAGCAAGTGTAGGGAATAACCTTAAATGTGGTATCCTTGATTTATTTAATCAAAGAACACCGGTATGGCTGTAAAGGCAAGAGCTAGATCAGCCTATCTTGACCAAAACTAAACATGCATTACACGAAATTCCCAACTTAAATAGACAAAGCTAATTTAAAGCACATCTAACTTTATTGGATGCGTCTAATTTACTAAGTTTATGAGTCTTTACCGATTTACTTTCTTAGATATGGTTAGATCTATGTGTCAAACAAATGATTTATTGCAAGATAAAAGGTGATAAACTTCGAAGCAACATATCGTAAATTCAGCATCGATAATGTAAAAAAGTAAAAGAGAGCTACTTGCATAGATCAAGGTATCATTAATTGTTAATTCATCCTAATATGAGTTTCATGCATTCTAATTAGTTACTAATTTACTAATAGGCTTAACCTATCATACTAGTGATGATTACACAAAGAAACGAAGTAAACATTATAAATATAGACAATCATCAGGAACTCCGGTTGCACAACGGAGCCCCGACCCGACCCAACCGGGTGCCCGCGACCCGATTTCAACCCGGCCCAAGTTGAAGCCCGGCCCAAACCCATTTTTTGTCCCATTAACTCGGCCCACTTTTGGCCCATTTAAAATTTACAAAATACTCCCACACTATGTGCAAATTACGAAACATACCCGCACTTTAAAAAAATTTACAAAATGTAATCAGTCATTTACAACGTTAGTATAACGTCCCGCAGCGGAGCGCGGGTGATTCATCTCGTTATAGAAAAAGACATAATTCATCAAACATAAGCTTGAATTGATAACAAGTGCTATAATATGATTACCTTATGTTTTCACTTAATAATACAACAAAAAATGTATAAAAACTTTAAACAATGACCGCAAATTTCGTCCTTAAACCCTAGCACCTGAGTTGCATGAAAATAATGAAACCCAATGCTCGTTTATATAGATTAGGGGGGCAGACGGCATGAGGGCGTACCTAGATAGTGTCTAATGTCGATTAAGACTTTATTTCGGCCCAATAACCGGTTGCTAGACGGCGCCAGATGTCTTCTTGGACGGCGTCATACTCAATGGTGACGGCATCACATTCAATAGTGACGGCTTATGGATCTTCTTAGGAAGTGTCTAGATCATAATTTTCCAGGTGAGAAGGTGTAACATTTCGTATTTTCAGGTCATTTTCGACGTCATCTATTTTACGAGTTTCCGTGAGTGAGTGTCGACATTTAAC
>BQNB010140426.1:0-17416 GCA_026074375.1 Tanacetum coccineum | reverse complement strand
ATGAACAAGTAAAGCTTCGGGCTTTTGTAACAAACATTTTGCTAAATCCAATGTATTGGTTTTAAACGACACTTTTAAAAGTCGTTCTTTTATATCTTGTGTTGTTGATCTATGAAGTAACGCTCCCAAATCCATATTCCGCTGCGACCCAATTTTGGGGGTGTTACAGATTGGTAATCAGAGCCAAGGTTATAGAGAACCAGGTCAAATGTTTTTGCTAGACTATAACCGTTTTCAAACATTACATTCATATAAAGGGGTTTTCACGAGACATACATACACTAATTGTGCATTAGTCGGTTAGGCTAGATGCATGCATGATTGATATTCATAATTGATATACATGTTATAAATATAAATGTATATTACTATAAGAGTCTTATATTAGCATACTTATATAAGCTAATTTTGATTTCAGATATTATCATGTCAGATTCTGAGCATTCTACAGTTACATACACATCAGTATCCTTTCTAGTTGAGGAAGATTCAGACATCGGTTCACCAGGAGTCGATGGACCACCCATGATGCCAGAGGACCCATATGCTTACATAATGGCTGCTTATGAGGTTCCACCATCGCCGGATTACATACCTGGCCCTGAGGTTCCACCATCGCCGGATTACATACTTGGCCCTGAAGTTCCACCATCGCCGGACTACATACCTGGCCCTGAGGTTCCACTATCGCCGGACTACATACCTGGCCCCGAGGAGCAGCCACTACCTGCTACAGCTGCCTCACCCACTGTAGATTCACCAGGATATGTTCCTGAGTCTGATCCGGAGGAGGAGCCGGAGGAGGACGATGAGGATCCCGAGGAGGATCCAGCTGATTACCCTGCTGATAAGGATGTTGATGATCGGGATGACGACCTGCTAGTCCTATTCGTCCGTTGGGCTATCAAGCTGCTATGATCCGACTGAGAGCCGAGGCCGCGTTTACTTCCCATTCACTACCATTACAACCACCTATCATACTCTCCCACACTAGACCAGTTGCACCATCATCGGGGTTCTTACCTTAACCACCCTACCACCATCACCACTTACTCTACTATCATCTCCATTACCACAGATACCATCACCACCATTACCTATACCATCACCACCACCCAATAGCCATACTCATATTGAGATTCCTGAGAGTTGTTTACGCCCGCTTCGAAGAGGTGCATTTTTGCTTGCTCCACCCCTAGTCATGAGGTCGGGGAGAGTTTAGCAGTCGGTGCTGCTAGGCAGGATAGACCTGCCATAGCGAGGGACGACCCTTATTCCATAGCGAGGGAGGACCTTTATGGATTTGTCGATATGGTTGATGTCCCTCCTAGATGTTCGACGTCTAGGGAGTTAGACTATGGCATTACGGATACATGGGATGATCTGGTAGGAGCCATCGATGAGATTGCACCGACCACCCTAGAGGGGGTTAATCAGAGGGTTACCGATCTTGCTACCATTTGTTGAATCAGGAGACTAAACTACAATCATGTAATGGTATTATGAGATCTCCAAATGACCAGGGGTTTAAACCCGAGAGGCCGAAGTCAACTAGTTGATATAGGGATAGCTTGCTCATCGTCGTTTAGCAGTAATGACATAGAGAGAGAGCTAAGATGGCTCGTGAGGCTTGGGGACTATCCATGGATTCTAGCGACTATGCACGTTCAGATGTTATGTCATTACGTACTACAGTAGTGGCGCAGAGTGCATTGATTTCAGAGTTACAGTCAGCAGATCACAGGAGACAGAGGGTGATTTCAGAGTTATTGGCATCAGACCACAAGAGACATGTTCAGTTGGCTAAGCCATTGAGGTTTCTGAAAGGACTACAGACACAGATGGTCGAGTTTCAGAGGCAGCATAGACCCGCAAAAGGTCCGGCACAGCTGAAGCCCACCAGGAGAGGGCTGGTTACAGTTCCTGAGATTTGGTTATGTTTAGCTATGCTAGCTGCCTGTCAGTATAATGGTTTATTCCCAAGCAGCAGACTGTATAGAATCTTTTGTTTTTGGTTTTAGCTACCCAGTATAGTCCTTTGTTTAGGTATTATCTACCTTGTACATCATACTAAGTGTTACGGGTATAAATCCCAATGCTAGTAATTTTTTTTGGCTTTAGGTTGGTTTCCTTTGTCTTGTAAACTAAGTGTAGTAAGTCATCTTGTATCCCTGACCGAACATGTATATTTTTTTCCAAAGTTATATATAGAAATGAACGGATTATTTACCTATGAAAATCAAATTTTATATTAAATTTGAATGTCGATTTGGTTATGACCATGTTTAATTTCCATAAACATTGTACATTTCACTATGTGATGTGAATCACGTTTTTATTTAATGTGAATAGATATGTCCATAGTTTATGATTTAAGGAAATCTAACGGGTATTAGGTTTTCCTGTGATTTAAAGAAATGCACCAAAGAGAAAGACCACGAGGTTAAACCCAGATGCAACACCAACACCAGTCACAGACACTCAAACCACTACTATCTGTCACCAATGCCCAAATTCAGGCAATGATTAACGAAGGCGTTACTGCTGCACTGGCAGCACGTGATGCAACCAGAAATGGCGATGATAGCCATACTTCAGGAACAGGTGCTAGAAGGCCTGTGCAGGTTGCTCGTGAATGCACCTACCCGGACTTCCTAAAATGCCAACCCTTGAACTTCAAGGGCACTGAGGAGTTTTCAGACTCACTCAGTGGTTCGAAAAGATAGGAGGAATCAGTTTACAGCATAAGCAACTGTACAAGTACATCTAGGTCAAATTTGCTACATGTAACCCTGCAAGGAAATGCTCATACATGTGAACTCCTCCTACTCCCCAGTTAAGACACTACTCCTGAAGCTCGCCCATGCAATGCCATGGAGGAACACTGAAAAAATAAGATGACAGACAAATACTGCCAAGGGGCAAAAATTAAGAAACCGGAGTCGAAATGTAGAATATGAAGTAAAGGTAACGACGTGGGTAACCTATAGCCAACGTTTCCAAGAACTACTGGCACAAATGTGCGATCGGAAATATTTCCCGGAAGAATAGACCAAGTTGAAAATATGTCGGTGCTTGCCCTACACCGATCCTTGCAGTGTGATGGCGACTAAGCCAAATACTATGCCAGATGCCATTGAGTTCGCCACTAAAACTCATGGACAAAAAGAATCAACCTGGGCTGAATGTCAGGCTGAAAAACAAAAGAAGTTCTGATGACACAGCCAGGGGAAACAACCAGAATTCAGCCACACAAACAAGAGACAAAACACTAGAAAAGCTTATGCCGCAGTGAAATGGTGGATAGGAGGACCATACGGAGGGCCTAAACTCTGTTTCCATATGTAACTTTCACCATGAGGGTTCCTGTGCTCCCCAAAGCCAAAGTGCAACCGATTTGGTCATTTAGGTCGTGACTACAAGAATCCCCTAAATGTCAACACTGGGGCTAATCAGAAGGTTTGTTTTGAATGTGGTGCTCAAGGGCATTTCAAGAAGGATTGCCCAAAATTAAAGAACAACAACAACCGGGGTAATCAGGTTGGAAATGCCAAGACTCAGGCAAAGGTGTATGCCGTGGGCAATGCAGGGGTAAACCCGGACAACAATGTCATCACAGGTACGTTTCTTCTAAACAACCGATATGCATCTATTTTATTTGATACCGGTGCCGATAGGAGTTTTGTATCTACTGCATTTAGCTCTCAAATTGTTATCACTCCGACTGCATTAGATCATGATTATAATGTTGAACTAGCCGACGGGCGAATAGTTGGGCTAAACACTATTATCCGGGGTTGTACGTTAAACTTCTTAAATCGTCCTTTCAACATAGACCTAATGCCCGTATAACTAGGTAGTTTTGACGTGATAATTGGTATGGATTGGTTGGCAAAGTAATGGTGTAGGGGTTGGATGGAGGGTTTGGTGTTGCCATACCGTTATGTCTGTGTGGAAAAGATCGTCGTATTCCTTTGGAGACGAAATTTTACGTTCGGTAACGGAAGCATCCCAGCAATAAACACGGAGAGACCCGATTAAACATCATACTCGTGTACCTAAAGCTCAAGAGTTATTTAAGAAGGGATGGTCACGTATGTCTTAGGCAAATATCACCGCAACCAAAGACTAAGACATAGTCAAAGGAGAAACGACTTGAGATGTGCCAGTTGTTTCAAGAATATCCTGAAGTCTTTCCTGAGAATTGCCAGGTAAATACCACCCACCTCGACAAGTGGAGTTCACCAAATGCAATTTGTACCCAAGGGTGCTACACTGTAGCACGGGCACCAAATAGAATATAGCACCGTCCAAAATGAAGGAACTAACGAGCAACTACAGGAACTTACGGACAAGAGGCTTCATAAGAACCAAGGTTCCTCACCCTAAGGGAGCTCCGGTATCCAGTTTTGTACAGAAGAAAGATGGGTCTTTAGGATGTGCAACGATTACAGGGAATTAAACAAACTACCAGTGAAGAACCGCTACCCACTTCCTAAGGATCGATGACCAATTCGACCACAGCTGCAAGGTTCGATTATTATTCAAAGAACGATCTGAGGTCAAGGTATCACCAGTTGAGGGTTCTAGAAGAAGACATTCCCAAGACTAGCATTCCAGGACTCGTTACGTTTCACTATGAATCCAAGACATGTCTTTTGGTTTGACTAATGCACGTCGCCGTGTTCATTGGACCTTATGAACCGGGTGTGTAAACCGAATCTATACAAGTTTGAAATTATCTTCATCGATGACATTTTGATCTACTCTAAAAGTAAGAAAGGAACATGAAGAACAACCTTATGCAGAATTGAAATTGCTTAAAAATGAAAATTGTACGCCAAGATTCTCCAAGTGTGATTTCTGTTTCTAGGGTACAATTCCTCGGTTCACAGTGAATTGACTGTCAGTATTCACATTGACCCTGCCAAGATTGAATTCTATCAAAAGGTTTTTTTTTTTGGGCGTCTCCTAAAACACCCACAGAGAATTCACAAATTTTGGGCCTTGCCGCTACTATATAAGATTCATCAAGTTTTCAAAGATCGCCAAGTCAATGACCAAACTAACCAGAAAAGGTGTCAAGTTTGATGGGGCGATAAACAAGAAAGCAGCTGTTTCAACTGGTGAAGCAGAAGCTTGTGCAGTGCACCCAACCTGGCCTTAAACCTGAGGGAAACGAAGATAACATCGCATACTGAGAAGCTTCAAAGAAGGGTTGGGCACTTTTGATGCAAAGAGAACAGTGATTTCTTATGCATCACTCCAGTTAAAAATTCATGAAAAGAACTATACGACTCATGATTTAGAACTTGGGGCAGTAGTGTTCGCTCTAAAAATTTGGAGGCACTATCTGTACGGAACCAAGTGCACGGTGTTCACTGATCACAAAAGTTTACAACACATTCTTGATCAGAAGGAATTAAATATGAAGTGCAACGTCGCTGGTTAGAAGTTGCAGAGTGATTATGAATGCAAAATTCGTTATCACCCAGGGAAGGCGAATGTTTGATGCTGATGCTCTGAGCAGGAAGGAACGAGACCACTAAGGTTTATCGGCCTTAGTGATGACTATTGTTGGACCTTCCTAAACAAATCTTGAAAGCACCAGACTAAAGCACGAAAGCAGAGAAAAACAATCAAGAAGGAGGATGTTGGAGGTAAATTGGTTGAGAATTCAAAGATCCGAGAAACTTAGAACGGAAAAGTTGGAAACCAGAACTTACGGATGGAACTATGTGCTTAAATGGCAGAGTTGGTTACCATGTATAGCGACTAAAGGACTGTGATCATGGCACGAGTCCCACAAATCGACATTACTCTATTCCATCTAATGTTCTAACAAGATGTACCAGGATATGGAAGAAACTTAGTTGGCGGCCCCAATAAAAAGCAAACATCGCCACCTATGTTAGCAAGAAGTGTTTGACCTGTGCTAAGGTCCAAGGCCGAACATCAAAAACCATCGGTTTTATGTACAGACCCGAGATACCTCAATGGAAGTGGGACAACATCACGATGGATTTTGTCACAAAGCTTCCTAAGTCATCACAAGGTTATGACACTATTTGGGTGATCGTTGACCGACTTACAAAGTCTGCCATTTTTATGCATGAGGGAAACGGATCCTATGGATAACTAGCAGAGAATGTACCATAAAAGAGGAAGGTTTAGTCACGAAGCATCAGGAATAACCAGTCTCCATCACTACTGTTAACTGTGACCTCGTTTAGCAATACAACTCTGGAGGTCACTTCTGAAGGCTTTGGGTACAGTTTGGACTATGATTAGCTCAGCATATCGCATCGTAAACTGACGGACAAACTCACTACCAGGACCATCCAAACTCTTGAGGATATGCTACGTGCTTGCGTAATCGACTTTGGAAATGGTTGGGTTAAACATTTGCCATTAGTCGAGTTTTCATACAATCAACAGTTATCAATGCTAGCATAAGCGGCAACCGTTTTTGAAGGCACATATGGTCGAAAATTGTCGTTCCCGGATATCTCAAAAAACTGTGTTGGGCCGAGGTTGGACAAGTTCAACTCACTGGTCCAGAATTAGTGCAAGAAACAACAGAGAGATTCATCCAGATTAAACAAAGGATTCAAAACGCTCGCGATCGACAAAAGAGCTACGCTGATTTAAAGCGTAAACCGATAGAATTTCAAGTTGGAGATAAAGTTATGCTTAAGGTTCGCCTTAAAGGGTCTAGTAACTTTTTGGCAAATGGGGGAAGTTAAACCCTAGATATGTCAGACCTTTCAAAGTGTTTGAAAAAGGTTGGAGCCGTTGCTTACAAGCTTAAGCTTCACTCAAATGAAGCTGAGCAGGTCACATCACGTTTCATGTATCCACTTGAAGAAATTGTTTTTTCCTAACGATCCATTAGTCGTATCCGTTAGGAAGGACCTCCAAGTGAGACAAGCTTCATTTTTGTTGAAGAGCCTTAGAAATCATGATTGCGAAGTCAAACAATTTAGGCGAAGCCGTGCCCCCCAATTTGTTCATAGTTCGATGGAACTCTAGGCGGGTCCTGAGTTATACGTGGAACTTGAAGATCAATATCAGGAAGAATTAACCACACCTCTTCACCAATACTCAGCAAAACCGTCGTCAGTTCCGGGTGTGACAAGCCTTTAGGATAAGGCTCATTTAATTGGGAATACTATAACACATCGTGTTTTAGTCATTGTACGATGTTATATATTTTACAATTTATTTTTAGGTTTACCGCGTTTTGTTTTAATCATAATCGTTAAGCTAAATCACTAAACTAAAAAGATCATGCAATGAAACGTGCATTAACCATTAAATGTTTTATCATCCAAGCAAGTGTTAAAGTATAATTATAAGGATAATTATCAACTTTGTTCATCTTATTTTTATTGGTTACGTAAATGCCTTACGTATTCGCGATAAAATGCGTTTACGCGCATTCTGGCAAGCACACAAAACCTAACAACGCTTAAACGAATACTACAATTAACCAATACACAAAATTATCAATATAACAGCACATTATGTATTAATGTGCGTCACGAAAGCAATTGATCTAAAGGGGGGGGGGGGGGGGGGGGGGGGGGGGGGGGGTTAGGGGGGGGGGGGGGGGGGAATCAAAGGAATTCCTGTTTGATGACTAACTCTCCATAATATCTAATATTGATGGAATATCAAGAGGAACAAAGCCTTACACCTTCACAATGCACTTGACCCAATTTCCTCTATAAACCTTCCTTGAGGCCTTCCTTGAGATCATTGTCAAGTAAATAATGTCCTAAGCTATGCAGTAAACACACATCTATTACCATTTTCAAAGTGTAAACGAGAAAATTCTCTTCCTTGTCTCTCTTATCAAAAGCCACGTCATCAAACACCCTTAATACACAATCCATAGGTTTGAATTTTCTTTCACCATATTAGTGTGTACATATCATACTTAAGTATCTAAAGAAGAATTGAAGGATTGGTTAAGTCTTTGAAGGGTTTTAACAAGATATTGCAAATTAGGGTTTTTGGTTTAAATTAGGGGGGAGTGGGTGGGGGGGGCCTTATATTTTTCAAGCCAAGGTTGTTAATCACAAGGTATTGTTTATATTTCTCTACTCATCCACACAAGAATTTAAAAGCTTAATTCATTTCATATACTAAGATTTTTATGTGTTCAATATGTTATAATTTAGCTAAATCACCATTTAGGGTATTTGAATATCGTAAAATGGATTTTTACATATGATAAATGTTTTGTGAACTTAATTTACATGTCATAATATGTTAATTATCAGTTAAAGAATGTATAAAGTGTTTATCAGTTGAGATTAAGATGAATGAACATTATAAGACAATATTAGGGTTTTTATAGTTTAACTGATAAGTTGCGCAATGAAAATGATGTAAATAACATGTTAAACTTGTTATCTTGGACTCACATGAGCAAAGTATGAACTAATGGATTTTATATATGTAATACATAAGATATAATTGATGTAAACTATGTGCAATTAAATGTTGAAGCTTAATGATACAAAATCGAAGCTTAAAACATGTAATATCACAAACTCCAAACTCTGTTTTGGCGTCCGAATTTGTTGATTACCCCTTTTATGATTTTTATAAGATAAAGTACCAAAACTATCCTCATGAGGATCTCAAAATGATAAGAAAATCGAAGAACCGGATTAAAAGAAGAAGATACACTAATTACGATTTTACGACGCTAAATCTTTTAAAAAAACAAATATTATAAAAAGTTACTATTCAATAGGCAGAAACTTATACTTGTAAACATCAATAATTATTGATAAAAACTTTCATTACGAGAACGTGTTCAAAAGATATCGGCTAATAACGGGAAGCTATAACGAATAAGATACGACTAAAACAGGTTTTACGTTAATTAAAAGTATAAAAACGATTTTATAGCTGTTATGAACTGTAAAACACTATTCATCATAGAATCTCAAAAACCTAAAAATGTGATTTTATGATCACTCGTCTTAATACGAAAGCGTGGGCGTAAGAAACGCGAGAAACGGGCTTAAAACGACAAAGTTATGTCATTTTTGCTAAAGGCGTAATTATAAACGTTTTTACTTATAAATACGATTTCACGTAAACGATTTGATGGTGATATAGCTATATAGAATATATATGTTATTAGTTATCGAAGTGCTATATTACTAGGGAATTTCATAATGAGTCTTCACTTCGGATGGCGTATTGACGATTGTTGGATTACGATTAAAGTGTCCTAGAACTCCTCGTAACGTCATGTCATGACCTCTAAATTAGATAGCACTAAGAGTACGCTAGTACGATGATAACTAGATAGAATTAAATAACAGTTGTTGTTAAGACAACGTACTTGAATAACTGATTCAACCTATATTAACTAGGTTTGCATTCGGGAAGCGTTAGCGTGACGCATTTTTACTTTGGAAAATTTGTTATCAGTAGTACTCACCTCGAGGTGATTCATAGCCCCATGTTTTTACAATTATTGGATTTACAAGTTTTTGGGGTGAGAAAAAGATATGCATCGTTTAAAATTGGACCAAGTGAACAATTTGAAGCATAGAATACGTGTTAGCCATAAGTAGCGAACACGACACTATGCCCAAGCGAATCAATGAACTTGTCAATTACAGGAATGTGAGCGCGAAATGATTATAGATAGATCTATTGGGATTGACCTTGCCGTTTGGGTGACTACGTCATATCCACTGGAAGACGAATGTTTTCGTAAAAACTGTCGGGATAGCTGATGTTACGGGTTTAACAAGCATCACGGGCAATGTAGGACATATTTATATATTGTATTCAAGTATGTTCGAGCTTCGGTGTCCCATGAAGCTAGGCAAACTAATTGCCATTTTGTGATGTCTCATCTGTTTCATAATCACTGGGAAAGTCTTGCGGTCCTGCATAGTACATTTACATAAACTATAAATTCACCACTTTATGTTGACTTTTTAAATGACATGTTTTTCATAGGTCCATTAAGTCACGAGGTCGAAGGAATACTTTGGTGGAATCTGAATTTATGAAGTCATGATTATAAGATTAGTCGCTATTAACATATTGTATATCTGTTAATGGCAGGAAATCTTTGTAATAATAAACCAGTAAACAAGAAAGCTTTGGGCTGTTGTTAACACATACCTTATTAATCCAATGTATCAGTTTTTAAACGACTTTTTTGGTCGCTTCTTGAAAAAATTATCTTCGTCGTAATTGATCTAGAAGTAACCAACGCCCCGGACCCTTATTCCGCTGCGTCCCAATTTGGGGTGTTCAACAACAATTAAAGCTTGTTTGTCTGATGAGTAAGTTTTGACCATGTGCAGGCTAACTACAATTACTATTAAAGGGAAAGGGTGGTATCTAGGAATAATTATACAAGGGTGAAATACACTTATTCTGCTAAAAAGGATCACACTAGGGCTCACAAGAACATGGTTTCAAGAGCAGTTTTAATGAAAACTGGCCTAAGATCACTTAATACTGTTAGGCCTGTTAAATACTACCTGCTCATCACCCCAAAAAACTACAGTTTATAAGTGGTAGACCAATTGTCAACATTTTTCAAAATCAGCACAATCACTGTAAAGAGCCTATCAAATAAGAACAGCAGTAACTAACAAAATATTTAGAAGCCAAAAAGTAAAATATTGCTAAGCGAAAATATTTAGACACTCTAAAGACAAAAGCAGTATACTGCTAGACGAAAATTCAGCACGCTAGTTAATGCTGTGAGGCAAATCGTTAAGTTGTTAAGCCTCAACATGTTGGGTAGGAGACCTACTAAACTTATAGTGCATCAATTACGTTTGAAGATACCAAGTCACTGATGGCTTGGTCTCAAAGAAACTAATTCCTTATTTTTTATGTGCAAGTCATCCACAAAAAGAAGATCAAGGCTATGTGAATATGGATGCTCAGGCACATGATCAGGGAACATGTCCTGTCACTGTAGACTTCAAGGATTTGATGGAGGATATGTTACCTTTGGGGAGGAGCTAAAGGAGGTAAAATTACTGGTAAAGGAACTCTTAAAACGGGTAAGCTTGATTTTGAGGATGTGTACTTTGTCAAGGAGTTACAGTTTAACCTTTTTAGTGTTTCACAGATGTTTGACAAAAAGAATGCAGTGTCCTTTTAAAAACTGACACTTGATGTTTGTTCTATTTCCTGACTTTAAGTTAGCTGATGAAAAGTCCAGTTTTTACTTAAAGTTTCCTAGAAAGAACAACATGTACAATTGTTGATATGAAGAGATATTATTCCTAAAGAGAGTTTAACTTGTCCTTATTGCAAAGGACAACACTTGAGAATCAATGCTATGGCATAGAAGTTCTTAGGTCATGGTAAATTTAAAACATTACTAACTTGTAAAGAAAATCTGTGAAGGTTTACGACAAAACGTTTTAGAAAATGACCAAACTTGTGTTGCTTGCTTTAAGGGAAAGCAATACAAAGCCTCTTGTAAGTCCAAGGTTCAGAACTCTATTACTCAGCCTTTCCTCATGTTGCATATGGACTTGTTTAGTCCAACCTTTGTGAGCAAGCTAATGATAAGAAATATTGTCTAGTTGTACTGAAGATATAGCAGATTTACTTGGTTTATCTTCTTTTAGCATCAAGAATAAGACTAAGTTGGCATTCTCCTTAAGAATCTTTATAACTGAGATAGTAAAATCTAGTAGATAGAAAGTAAAGATTATCATACGTGACAATGGGAAACCAAAGTTCAAAATAGAGTTATGAGGTAAATTTTGTGTAAAAGAAAAGGCATTAAGAAGGAATTAGTGTAGCTAACACTTAACTAGTCCGGCTCTCAGTCAAAAAGAGTTGCTGAGAGAAGAAATAGTTACACTAATGTGAGGTCTGCTAGAACCATGTTAGCTGACTTTAAGTTACCTACTATATTTTGGGCTGAAGGAGTTAATACTGCTTGCTATGTGCAGAATAGGGTATTAGTAGTTAAGCCTCATATCAAGACCCCTTATGAACTGGTTTAAGAAGGTAGAACACCTAGCTCTAACCTTCATGAGCCATTAAGGTGTCATGTTACCTATTCTTAATACCTTATATTAATTTAGAAAGTTGATGGAAAGTCAGATGAAGGATTCTTTGTTAGGATACTCCATTAAAATAGTAATGGCTTTTAGGGTCATACAAATATTATGAACTGAGAAAGTAAAAGAAAACTTGCATATTAGGTTCTTGGAGGATAAGCCTATTATTGCAGGTAATGGACCAAAGTGGCTATTTGATATGTGATGTGCTAACTAAATCAATGAATTATGTGTCATTTTGTTGCAGGTATAAACTCTAATGATCTTGTATTACAAATAGAAAGTATTGGTGCAGTCATGTCTGTCAGGAGACCAGGACTATCCAAGATACATTTTGATGCCACTATGGAAAGAAGGTTTACTATTTTATTCTCTTTCAAAGAATGATAGTAATGATGAACCACAACCTTCTAGTGATGATGGAAAGAAGGAACATGAATGTGTAAATAAAGATAGTGGAATTGATGATCAAGAAAGACTAGAAAATAGTACTTAAGATGTTAATACTGTTGGTCCAAGTATTAATACTGCCAGTACAATGTTAAATACACACCGTAGTCTAAATATTAATATTGTTAGTCATAACAAGTTACTACTCTACTGGCTTTACTTGAAGCCACACGTGCTTATGATATTGAAGACTTTGTTGCTGGAAGAGACATGAATAATTTGGAATCTTCTATGCCTGTCAGTCCTATTACAACAACAAGAGTTCATAAAGATCATCTAGTTGATTAGATTATCGGAGATCCACATTCAGCACCTCAAACAAGAAGGATAACCAAGAATTCTGAAAAAACATGGTTTGGTAAGTTTAATTCAAAAGCAGGGGAGAACAAACCACAAAGACTCTCAGAATTGTCTATTTACTTGTTTTCTATTACAAATAGAACCCAAGAAGGTAACTCAAGCTTTGACAGATCCAAGCTAGATAGAAACAATGCAGTATGAGCTTCTACAGTTTAAATTGCAAAAGGTTTGGACTTTGGTTGATTTACCATATGACAAGAGGGCAATTAGAACAAAATGGGTCTGCAGGAACAAGAAAGATGAGAGAGGTATTGTGGTTAGAAACAAAGCAAGGTTGGTTGCACAGGGTCATACTCAAGAAGAGGGAATAGATTATGATGAGGTTTTTGCTCCAGTTGCTAGGATTGAAGCAATTAGGTTGTTCTTAGCCTATGCCTCATTCAAATACTTTGTACTATACCAGATGGATGTGAAGAGTGCATTTCTGTATGGCAAGATTGAAGAGGAGGTTTATGTCTATTAATCTCCAGGGTTTGAAGATCCAGAGTTCCCTGACAGAGTTTATAAGGTAGAAAAGGCATTATATGGTCTACATCAAGCTCTTAGAGCTTGGTATGAGACTTTATCTACCTATTTATTAGACAATGGATTTCAAAGAGGTCAGATAGACAGGAATTTATTTATTAAAAGAGTCAAAAGTGATATTATACTAGTTCAAGTATATGTTGATGATATCATTTTTGGATCTACTAAAAAGGAGTTATGCACTGAGTTTAAGAAATCGATGCACAAGAAGTTCCAGATGAGTTCTATAGGTGAGCTCACTTTCTTCTTAGGACTACAAGTGACACAGAAAGATGATGGGATTTTCATCAGTCAAGACAAGTATGTGGATGAAATTTTGAAGAAGTTTGGGTTTTCAACTGTAAAGATAACAAGTACACATATGGAGACTTCAAAGCCTTTGATGAAGGATGAAAATGCTAAAGATGTTGATGTTCACTTATATTGATCAATGATTGGCTTATTGATGTATTTAACATCTTCAAGGCCTGATATAATGTTTGCTGTATGTGCTTGTGCAAGATTCCAAGTCATACCTAAAGTTTCACATCTTTATGCTATGAAAAGAATCTTTAGATACTTGAAAGGTCAACCTAAATTGGGCCTTTGGTATCCTAAGAACTCATCATTTGATTTGGAAGCTTATACTGACATTGACTATGCTGGTGCAAGTTTAGACAGGAAATCCACAATAGGAGGTTGTCAATTTCTTGGTAGCAGATTGATTTCATGGCAATGCAAGAAGCAAACTATAGTTTCCAACTCTACTACTAAAGTAGAATATGTGGCTGCTGCTAGTTGATGTGGACAAGTAATTTGGATTCAAAATCAAATGCTGGATTATGGATACAATTTCATGAATACCAGGATTTTCATTGACAATGAAAGCACCATTTGCATAGTTAAAAATCCAGTATTTCACTCAAAGACTAAGCACATTGAGATTAGACATTATTTTATCAGAGATTCCAATGAGAAGAAGCTTATTCAGATGATCAAGATTCATACAGATCAGAATGTTGCATATTTGCTCACAAAAACATTTGATGTTGGTAGATTTCAATATCTGATTGCAAGTATAGGAGTGCTTAATCTCTGAAGTATTAATTGAGGGGAGGTTAATTGTGTTAGTATGCAGCGGATTATTCACAAATGATGCTTGAAATTGAATGGAACATCAACTAATGATGAAATTCAAGTTAGTGCTGTTGGCCTAACTTACTACTGGTAAGTATAATTAGTACTGCGGTTATAATTAATATTGTGAGCATTAAGAGAAAACAAAAATAGAAAGAGAGAAAAAGTGAGCTTAAAAGAATTGAGAGAAATAAAAAACAAACAGAGAGAATCGTGAGTTAAAAGAAATGAGAGAAATTGGTGAGCATAAAAACAAAAAGAAAGATGTGTGAAAATAAAAACAGATAGAGTGAATTGGTGAGTAAAAGAATTGAGAGAAATAGTGAGCTGGAAAATAAAAATAGAGATGTGTGAAACAAAAAAAGAAAGAGTGATTTTGTAAGCTAAAAGAAATAAGAGAAATTAGTGAGAATGAAAAATAGAAAGAGAGATGTGTGACATAAAAACAGACAGAGTGATTTAGTGAGAAAAAGAATTGAGAGATATAGTGAGAATAAAAACAAAAAGAGAGCTTGTGAGAATCAAAATTGATGATGGAAATGCTTTTTGGAACGAAAATAAGATTAAAACTAGTAACTCAAAAGTTAGCACTGCTGGGCATTACTTAGTACTGTTAGGCTAAACTTAGTACTGCTTGGCGACCGTTAGTGCTATTTGGGAATAACAGATTTTTGGCAATTAAATATAGCCATTTGAGATAATTCTGCCAATTACTTCGCTTATAGGTTTCTTTATTCTGGATAATTCACAATCTTTCTTTAAATCACAAGATTTCTTCAAGATAAATTCAGTCGGTCCAATCAAAACCTTAAGTGCTATCTATATAATCTCAATTGACTTTGCCAAACAAACATACTCTTATAAACAAACATAACCCAGAACCCTAATCGAGCTTTTCTTAATCAATTTATGCACAAATGATGCGTGATAATGAGAATGAAACAGCAGCTATTGTTAAAAATTTAAGTTAGTGATGTTGGCCTAACTTACTACTGGTAAGTATAATTAGTACTGTTGTTATAATTAATACTGTGAGCATTGAGAGAAAGCAAAAACAGATAGAGAGAAAAAGCGAGCTTAAAAAAATTGAGAGAAAATAAAAACAGACAGAGAGAATTGTAAGCAAAAAGAAATGAGAGATATAGCGAGTTCAAAAACAGAAAAAGAGATGTGTGAAACAAAAACAGACAGAGTGATTCACTGAGAAAAGAATTAAGAGATAAAGTGAGAATCTAAAACAAAAAGAGAGATGTGTGAAACAAAAACAGACAAAGTGATTCAGTGAGAAAAAGAATTGAGAGATAAAGTGAGAATAAAAACAAAAAGAGAGCTTGTGAGAATCAAAATTGTTGATGGGAATGCTTTTTGGAAAGAAAATAAGGTTAAAACTGGTAACTTAAAAGTTAGTACTGCTGGGCATTACTTAGTAGTGTTAGGCTAAACTTAGTACTGCTAGGCTACCGTTAGTGTTGTTTGGGAATAACAGATTTTTGGCAATTAAATATAGCCGTTTGAGATAATTCTGCCAATTACTTCGCTTATAGGTTTCCTTATTCTGGATAATTCATAATCTTTCTTTAAATCACAAGATTTCTTCAAGATAAATTCAGTCGGTCCAATCAAAACCTTAAGTGCTATCTATATAATCTCAATTGACTTTGCCAAACAAACATACTCTTATAAACAAACATAACCCAGAACCCTAATCGAGCTTTTCTTAATCAACAATGGCAAATTTGGAATTCTATGACACACACAACATGGTCGCCTACTTAAAGAAACCAGAGGGAAGTGAAGGATTTCACCAAATAGTAGATTTTCTCAATGCTAGTCACATAAGGTATCTCTTATAGAAAATCCCACTATCTATGTTTCTCTCATCAAACAGTTTTGGGAAACTGCTACTGCCAAAACACTTGATAATGAAGAAATTGAATTAACCGCTACAATAGATGGCAAAGTTAAGATTGTTATTGAGGCATCCGTTAGAAGGAATCTCTAATTAGCAGATTCTGATGGTATTAGTTCTTTGCCAACTACTGAAATCTTTGAACAACTTTCCTTAATGGGGTATGTGTCAACTTCAGACAAACTGACATTTCAAAAAGAACACTTTTTCTCTCAATGGAGATTTCTCATTCATACCATTCTACATTGTATAAGTCCTAAGAAAACCTCTTAGGAATAATTCAGTAGCAATATAGCAACTGCTATTATTTGCTTGGCCACTAATAGGAAATTTAATTTTTTTCTAAACCGATTTTTGATGGTATGGTGAAAAACTTGGATAGTAAACACAAATTTTTAATGTACCCAAGATTTATTCAAGTGTTTCTAAACAAGCAAAAGAGACTGCTTAAACCTCACACAAGACTTTATATTGCTCCTAGACACACTCAAAAACTTTTTAGCAATATGAAGAGGGCTTCTAAGGGTTATACTGAGGAAAACATTCCATTGTTTCCTGTAATGATTGTTCAGGGTAAAGGATCAACACACCTAGTTAAGTCCTATCACACACCCACCAGTGCTCCATCAACCTTACAACTACCAATTCCTCCAACCTCTAGGAGAACAAACAGACAGGAATCTATGGTTCCTCAGCCCAGATCTCCTACTCAGACCCTTGTAGCAGATGAGGCTGCTTCCAAAGGTGTGGATGTCAGATATGGAGGGGCTACCACTACTGTCACTAGCTTAGAAGCAGAACAGGGCAGTGGTAACATTGATAAGACCCTTACCATGCCCCCATGATTCACCTCCCTTAAGAGTTAACATACTTAGAAGTGATGAGGGTAGTATAACACTACAAGAATTGATGGTTTTCTATACAACATTATCAAAGAAAGTGGAGAGCTTGGATAAAGACTTGAAGCAGACCAAGC
>BQNB010140425.1:0-10686 GCA_026074375.1 Tanacetum coccineum | reverse complement strand
CTTGTTTTTACCCTAAATAATAGTAAATTAGTGAAATTGTAAAAGTGGGGCTATGAACTCACCTTGAGTACTGATAGTCCAAATAATCACAGATAAAACGTCACTCAAAACGTTTAGATGCAACCTATTTAAATTAAGGTCGTATAAGTACCGAGTACTTTAATTAATAACATTGAATATAATCATATAGTTGTTACATCTTACCAGGAGTTAGGACACTTTAAATCGTAAATTCAACAACTCGTCGATACGCCATCCGAAGAGGCCTCATTATGAAACTTCCTAGTATTATAGCACTTTGATAACCACTCAATATTCTATATAGCATAATCACCGACTAATCATTTTAGTAAAATAATATTTATAAAGTGAAAACGTTTATAAATATACTTTTCGTAAAAATGACCTAATTTGGTCGTTTTAAGCCCGTTGCTCGCGTTTCTTACGTCCACGTCTTCGTAGTAAGATGAATGATCAAAATATAACATTTTCAAGTTTTCATGTTTCTGCCATGAATAGTGTTTTTACTGTTTACAACAGCTATATACCCGTTTTTACGTCTTAATTAGCGTAAACTCGTAATCGCGATAACTTATTCGTTTTAACTCCGATTTTAGTGATTCCTTCGAGTACGTTCTCGTTATTAAAAGATTTATAATATTTTACAAAGTTGTCCACTGATGAATAGTGATTTTTACTGTTCATAGTTTATAAAATTACTTTTATAAACTTTAATTACCGTAAATGCCGTAATTTACTCGTTATAGTTCCGTTCTTAACGATTCTTGCGTGTACGATCTCGTAATCAAAAGTTATATCATATTTTAGGTGTTTTAAACTCAAACCTACTGCCATGAATAGTAACTTTTTATAAAAATAGTTTTATAAAAGTATTTATAGTCGTAAACTCGTTTTTAACGTATCTTTCTCGTTATAAATCCGTTTTTCGAGTTTCTTATCATTTTGGAATCGTCATGAGGCGTATTATAACTTTAAAATATCAAAAGCTACTGTCTTGAAGTCGAACTCCAACAGCCCTTAATTATTTTGGTGTATAACTTTATAAAAACCTTGTTTTTATGTATTATTAACTTAGTAGTTTACTATAAAAACTCTTAAAAACACATTTGACACTTGTGGTACTTATAATAAAGTCCAATATCATCCCTAGTCCTTGTAAATTCATTGTAACAAGTTCAACCCTTTTACTTTCATTGTTTTCATTAGTATTTACATTAGATAACTTTAAAACCCTAATTAGTCCTTAAACATGTTTATACTTAAACCATAAGTTAACATCTTTATAGATCTATTTTTCCATGATATTTATAACATTAGGACATGAGAATAAGTGTATAAATTGATAAACTCAAATAAAAACCCATTTTACACATTTAAAAGTCATTAGTGGTGATTTAGCCGTAAATAACATATAACACATAAAATCACAACAATTAAAAGTATGAAGGATTTAGAAAGACCTTAGTGATGATGTATAGGATGTAAAATGAATGCTAAACCCGTGTTTAGACTTAAATCCAAGCTTTCAAGCTTATAACCCTAGATTAGGTTTCCAAAACCCTAATCTTTACTTTTTCTTCTTAATACTTGCAAATGATGAACCAATGCTTGCAAACACCTTAGAATACCTTAAGATTGATGTGTAAAGGGTTGTATAATCTTAGAAAATCAAAGTATGGATTTTGTTTGGTGGCTTATTTGTGCCGTGAGTTTTAGAGTGTAAAAGAGAGGAAGAAAATGAATTTTGCATGTAAAGAGGAAAGGTAAAGTTTACTTATGCATGCATGTGTATTTATAGTGAAAATATCTCATTAACTTAACCATGGTTACTTTCTAACCCTAGGTCAAGGTTAACATGTCAAGTTGATAAAGGTGTAAGAGTACTTTTCTTTAATATCTAGATATTATGAAAAGTTGAAAAGTCTTGGTTTCTCGTGAAACGTAAGCATTTTACGTAACCAATAAAAGTATGATGAACAAGGTTATTAATTATCCTCATAATAATCATATAACACTTGCTTGATGTAAACATTTAATTGTTTAATGCCCGTTTACATTGTATGATCATTTTCAGTCTACGCGATTTAGCTTAACGATTAAAATTAAAAGTGAACGCGTACGAGAAAAAAAAAAAAATAGTGAAATTAAATAGTATTGTAAATGACCTGAAAATACGGAATGTTACAGTCCTTCCCCGTTAAAAACTACACAGATAACGAAATAAACAATTTTAAATAAAACATTTGAGTATCCAAATATGTACGCAAAAATGTCCGAGATCTTGAATTTCAATAAACAAAACATGGTAACCCGAAACCCTAAATTTATACTTCACCATAATTGAAAAAAAATAATAATAAATAAATTGTAAATCGCCAAGGGGGGGGCGCGATCCACTTAAAAAAAAATTAAATTGTAGTCCAATGATGTAATGCTCATTTTCGTCAAAATAGTGTGATGTAGGAAATGTATCAAATAGTTTTATAACGAAATGAAATAGTCAGTAAAGTAAACGTGAAGTAGCTCATAGGGTGACAACAAAATGGTCTAATTAGGATGACATCGCGATTGTTTGTAAAGCGATGGTCCATAACAAGTATCAAGAATAAATCCGAACAATATGCAGAAGTATTCAATACGAAATAAACGTTAAATAGATTTATTCAATCAACAAAATAGCATAAAGAGTCGTGTTCTAAAGGTAGGTGCTCCAAAGTGACACGTATGAGGTGACAAGTTAAAGTCGCGAAAAGTTCGAAGTAAATCGTAATAGATCAAAAGAAGATGGCCCATAGGTATTCATAAATAAATACCAAATTGACGCTCGCGCATAATAGGAGTAAATGAGAAATCAGGAAGTACGTGAAAATCAGAGTGATCAATATTTATATAACAGACAGATATTAGGTACATAGTAAGACGTTATATGATAGATGTAAGGGAACGAAATCATAGTCTAGTATTAAATACTCATTATCCATGTAATAGTAGTAGGGATGCAAAAGAGAGCATATAAGTTACCTGGGAGCAAGCGCGCACGGATATCGGATAAAACAAGGAGAGACTCTATATTTTGAAAAACATGGTCATAGTCTAGGTTTTGAAAACGACCTAGTTCTCTATGACTTCAGCTCTGATACCAATCTGTAACACCCCCAAAATCTGGTACAACGCAGCGGATGTAACATTGGGGTGCTACTTCAGGGCACAACACAAACACGGAAAACGACCTCAAAAGAGAACGTTTAAATTCAAATTCACATTCTTCGATATTAAAATCAGAGTTTACAAATTATTTAATGGTACTCAAATTATTAAGCGTTCAAAAATATATCCGCGCGACTCGAATGCTCCCAATGCTCCACTAGCAAAATAGTAACCTGAAAATACATGCTAAAACGGTCAACATAAAGTTGGTGAATTCATAGGTTTAGATAAAAATAGTATTGAAATAATTTAAGAAATATTTCAGAAGAAAAGTAGCGTTACAACATTTAAAAGTGTTATTTCCGAAATCCAAGTAGAGATTTAATAGAATCTAGTAATTTCAGTAGTGGACCCACAAGATCGAGTAAATGGTGGAACAAAGTACGTATTCCGAAGTCCTAAAACAAGTAATAGCCAGACCTATACGAATTCCATATCCAAAATAGGTAAGGTAACAAGAGAAACACATTCATCATGTCCAAACACTTTGTATTATTGCACTAAGCTCATGACCCCGAAACCTTAACTAGTTTGTGCCCCAAATAATATAGGATGCTTGCCAACAACCTAACTATCCTCCTAATGTTAAATGCACCATGGTCAACTTGTGACCAGAAATTTCCCATTTGGGGATTGTCCAGCTCCCGATAGATCTATCCCACAAACACTGCGCTCGACATACAAAAGCAATTGACGGTTTCATGATTAATAGCAGGGACTTAATTGGCAATAGAGGTAACCTTATGCAATAATATTCAGGCAGTAATCTGGATAGCATACAGTTTAAAACACTTTGAAAACACTTAGAAAAACACTTGTGTCCAATAGTAAAATAAGCAATGTAATTCACCCCTTAGAGTTTGTAAAACAATTAAGTAGTAAAAAGGGGGCTATGAACTCACTAAGTCCTTGAAAAGTAATCACATTGTTATAAGATAAACGAGTATGTAAAAGAGTTTGTAACAAGCATGTATCCCCCTCGCGGGTTTATAAAGCATGTAAATAAGTAAAAGCGAGGCTATGAATCTCACCTTAGAAGTGAAGTGATGAAATAATCAGGTAAATGGCAGAAAATGTATCACGGAAATATCCGAAAGCAACCTAAGTAAATATGGGTCGCATAAGTACCAAGTACTTTAATTAATAACATTGAATATAATCTTATAGTTGTTATATCGCACTATCGTTCGGGCTATCATAATTAAAGAGGTCATGACATGACGTTCGAGGAGTTAGGATACTTTAAATCGTAAATCCAACAACATCGTCGATACGCCATCCGAAGAGGCCTCATTATGAAACTCCCTAGTAATATAGCACTTTGATAACCACTCAATATTCTATATAGCATAATCACCGACTAATCGTTTTAGTAAAATAATATTTATAAAGTAAAAACGTTTATAAATATACTTTTCGTAAAAATGACCTAATTTGGTCGTTTTAAGCCCGTTGCTCGCGTTTCTTACGTCCACGTCTTCGTAGTAAGACGAGTGATCAAAATATTATTTTTTTAAGTTTTTAAGATACTGCAAAACAGATGAATAGTAAAATTACTGTTGCACAATAAATTAACAGCTCGTTTGTCGTTTAAAAAGATTAGCTAAACTCCGTAATCTCGATAACTATTCTTTAGAGCTCCGTTTTTATCGATTCTTTCGAGCACGTTCTCGTAAATGAAAGTTTTATCATATTTTGGTTGTTTATAGAAGTATAAGTTTCTGTGGTGAATAGTAATTTTTTAATAAAAAATTTGGAATTTGGTTTTATAAAAGTATTACACTATCTTAAACTTGTAAATAGCGTATCTTCTTCGTTACTAATCGGATTTTTCGAGTTTCTTTATGACCCATCGAATCCTTGTGACATGTAAGTAATTATTTTATAAAATCATAAAACATATATGAAAATTTTAAATAACTAAACATCCCCTAAAAAATTTTTATTTTCTAAATGTTTTAAAAACATTGTTTTTATGTCTTAATTAGATTAGTAGTTTACTTTTAAAAAAAACTAATAACCATATATAATATGTGTACTTATAAATAAGTACCAAAATCATCCCTAGTCTTGTCATTCATTGTAACAAGTTATAACACCCTTATTTACTTTCACTATTTCACATGTGAAGATTAAGAACATATAAAAACCCTAAATTTAACCTAACAGTTATACTTAATTCCATAGGTTAACATACTTTAATTTTTACTTTTCCATAGTAGATAGGCCATATTACATAAGAATAAGTGATAATAAATTGATAAACTCAAATAAAAACCCATTTTACACATTAAAAATCATTAGTGTGATTTACCCGTAAATACCATATAACACTAAAAAATCACAAAACAATTAAAAGTATGACGGATTTAGAAAGACCTTAGTGATGATTAATAAGGAATGTAAAATGAATGCTAAAAAACCCTGTTTAGACTTAAATCCAAGCTTTCAAGCTTATAACCCTAGATTAGGTTTCCAAAACCCTAATCTTTACTTTTTCTGTTGAGATAATTGTTGGTTTATCATTGCTTGCTTTTTAGCTCAAAATGAAAAGATAAGAGATAGTGGGTGAGAGTGGGGGAGGCCACTCGCCTCTTTGATTTAATTTAGGCAAGTGTAGTTCACCCTCCAAGCATAAATTTGATGTTACCATTTCTCTTGGGCCGAATATGCACATAATATCTTGGGCTGGGACATGAATTAGTGTTGGGCCGAGCCTTGCAAAACTTCAATCTTTTATTTCATTATCTTGGGCTGGACTTTCTTTTAAGTGTTGTGACTAGTGATGCAGATCGTAACCGGTTTTTTAAAAAACCGATCGAAAAAACCGTAACCGATTTTTTTAAAAACTGGTTTTTTTTAACCGGTTCGGTTAAATATAACCGAACCGGTTAGACCGGTTATCAGGTTTTTTACGATACCGGTTTTTTTAAAAAACCGGTTAAACCTTATTTAACCGGGTGGTTTTTTATTTTTGTATTTTTTATTTTTTAATTTTTTTTTATAACCGTTAATAGTTTTTTAAAAAAAAAAAAAACGGTTTTAACCCGTTAAAAAATCCTGGTAACATAGAGTCAAATAGCCGGTTCATTTTAAAAAAAACCGGGTTTTAACCGGTTTTAACCGGTTTTTTTTTTAAAAAAAAAAAATAACGGCTACTAGCCGTTTTATTTATGTTTTTTGTGTTTTTTTTTTGTTTTTTGATGATTTTAGGGCATGGTTTAGTACTATAAATACATGTAATGGGTTGGGGTTGAAAACACATCAAAAACACTCACTAATCTCTCTTTTTCTCTCTAATCGTGATATATATACTCTAATTTCTCAAATCCCGCTATAATGGAAAACTCACAATCACAACAAGCTTCCACTAATGCCTCCGTTTCTACTAGTCATGCTCGAAAAATTTACACAAATGAAGATGTGGTGCGAATTAGACCAACTACGAGAAAAGGCGATGTTTGGTCTAATTACGATATGTGTATTATGATCGATGGGGTGGAAAAGGCGCGTTGCAAGAAATGTATGAAATTTTATAACCCCGGGTCCAACTCTACACTCCGGACTCATAAGAGCGGTTGTAATGCGGTTAGCCAAAATGATACGTCACAAGGTACTATTGGTGCGGATGGTCAAGTTTTTATATTTGATAATGATGCGGTTCGACTTGATTTTACGAAGTTTGTCATTCAACAAGCGCTTCCATTCAACCACTTCGACAACGTCAAGCTTACGGAGATCATCAAAAGGAGGCTACAACCGCGGTATCAACATGTAAGTCGTACTACTCTTAGAAGTGATGCTTTTAAATTATGGGAAACGGCTAAAAAAGATATTATTGATGGTTTTCGTGATTATAAATATGGTGTTTCTATAACTACGGATACTTGGACCGCACCACATGGTACGGCAAATTCTTATTTAGCCGTTACGGCTCATTGGTTTAATCCCGAATCTTGGTTATTAATGAAACGGACAATTGCTTTTAAACTATTTGGTTATCCTCATACGGGATCTAATTTAAGAAAAATTTTACATGACACTTTAATTGAATATAATTTAGATGATAAAGTTTTTACGATTTCACTAGATAATGCATCCAATAATACTAGAGCTATGGATTTGTTAAAATTACGTATAAAACCCGTTTTAGATGGTCTTTTTTTTCATTCCCGTTGTGTTGCTCATGTTATAAATTTATCCGTGCAAGCGGCATTAAAAATATGTGATAGTTTAAGGATGAAATTTAGGGGTTTATTAGTAACTATATATAGTTCGAGTAACGAACGACAAATGAACTATAGACGTTTTCGTAAACAATGTGGTGAAGAACCCCTAGGACCTTGCTATGATAATAATACTAGGTGGAATTCTACTTGCATGATGTTTGAAAATATATTACGACAACGTGAGACTTTAAACGCTTTTAATGAAACACTTGTTAATAGAAATAAGTCCGTTTCGATAAGCGACCAAGATTGGGATCTACTAAATGATTTAACTATTTTTTTACAAGTTTTTAAAGTGGCAACAACTATATTATCGGGTGTTTATTACCCAACTAGCTCATTAGTTTTAAATCAAATTTATGCTATGACGGAAAAATTAGACGAATTAAAAACCTCACCTAGTCAAATGTTTAGAAGAATGGTTAAAGTTATAAAAAAGAAATTTGTAAAATATTTTGCTAATTTACCTTTGGTTTTTACTTGTTCCGCCGCACTTAATCCATGTTTAAATGTTGGAGGCGTAGAACTTTTAATAACAAGAATAATGAACAATTTAGACTTATCCTTTGGGTTAGACGCTGACAACCCCGACCCCAACTATATAAACTCCCAAATTTTTATATTTAACGATAACTTTAAAAAATTATTTGGAATTTATGCAACAAAATATGGTCAAATACAAAACCCAATTGTTGATCAAATGCGGGCCGGATCGTCCCGAATGGCAAGTGACATTAATATAAACCTTTATAATAGTTTATTTGAAGACGCTACAAAGCGTCAACGAACATCGGCCCCAACAAGCGAGTTGGGACAATATATGGCTACAAACTTTTTAATAACTTTAAGGCCCGAAGAGTTTACAAACTTTGACATTTTGGCTTGGTGGAAAGAAAGAGAAATCCAATTTTCAATTTTATCCGCTATGGCTCGTGACTTATTAACGGTCCATGCTTCGACGGTAGCTTCCGAATCAGCCTTTTCTATTAGTGGTAGAATTATATCAGAAAGAAGGTCAAGACTAACCCCCGAATCCGTGGAAGTATGTGTATGTTTGAAAGATTATTTGGACGGAGTAGATAAAATATTTTCTAGAGGGATTGAAAAAAAATTCTTTGTAATGGCCTTGTTTTAATTCGGGTTTACAGTTTAGTATGTTATTTTGCGTTGGGATTCCAAAATAAAACCATTATTAATAAAAACCCCAAACATAACCCTCCATTTTTATCCCACTTTTTCGATTTTGCTTAAATACTTGTTTCAACATTAAAAATATATTAATATGTGGTAGGGTTTAATACTAGAAGATTAACCATTTTTCTTTTCCAAAACTTTGTTGGTACAGGGATGGATAATTACGCATACATTTAAAACAGAAAAACTAGTTTTGAGGAACCTTTTTCCCATATCCTCCTTTTGTAGTTTTTTGTTACTTTAGTTTTGTTTTTTGGGAATGGGGTTGGTTTTTGGAGCTTTTTGTGTTTTTTTCATTTAGTTCGTTAGTTCTGTTTCCTCTTTTGAAAGGTTCGCTTTATTGGCGCGGTATCGTAGCTGAGAGTTCTTGGTAAGGGGGGTCAGTGTTTTGGAACAAAATATTTTTTTTATGCGTTAAGTTTATGTTGACGATTAAAAGGGATATTAAACAATAATATTGTATGTGTTTAAAAATGTATCCTTTTGCTTTATAATCACATGGGGAAAAATGGGTGCAAGTTTGAGAATCGAACCATTCATCCTTCGCAAGTTAATTTTTTTTTTACTTTACTTTTATTCCAACTTACCCCCCAACACCCCCCACATGGGAAAAATTTTTTTCTTCTCCATTTCCAGTCTATTTTAACATCAACTTTTACCAAACCTTTCCAACAATTTGGGTTTAGCTTTTCAAGGGTTCTATTTTAAGTAACCTGTTAACATTCCTTCAAGGATTCTCACAAATTTATAACGGTTCCTACAAAAATGACTTCGTTTTTTTTCTTCAATAGGTTTTTTGGTGTTTTGTAAAAAAAAAAAAAAAGGGTTTACTAGGCAATTATATAACCGTTTTCGGTGATATAAATAACGGACAGGTTTGACCACTACTATACTTTTAATTAAACATATATGGACAAATCTAAAAAACTTCTATTTGTCCCAAACTTCTTTAAAATAAAAAAACTAAACTTCAAACATTATAAATTTAACAAAAAACAATGATAAAAAAGTTTATAAATAAATTTCAATACACAAAAAAATGGGTTGATAAAACTTTTATTACCTTTAAATCATTTTATTTTTATTTCAACTTTTTAAAATAATTTAAAAATTTAATTCTATCAAAACATGTTAGGGATGTGGGGGGGATTATAAAAAAAATATTTCTTAGTATATTAAAATACATTATTCTACATGGGATCATAATATAAAAAAGGACGGGTTCCTTCTTGTAAGTTTAAAGATGGGGGGAATATCGGGGGCCCATAATTTTAAAATTTACGGGAAATTTTTTACTTGTAATTTATAACAATCAATCAATAAACTTGCTCAAAAAATTTGAGGAAAAATCGTAAAAATTACCTTGATTTACATATTTAAAAATGGGAAATACCCGTTGACGATGCATCAAAAATACAGGGTTTTTATATAAATCTATTGTAAAATTTTACCGTACAACACGGAATATAAGATATTAAAAACTTTTTATCCATTTAACGTTTTGCAAACCCCCACTTTATGGATTATAATTTAATTTATACCACTTAAACTAAAAGGATACCAAAAACATATATAAGAAATTTAGAGTTTCTTGATAAGATTTTCGGTGGTGATCTTGGGAAACCGGGAATTGGGAAATGGGTTCGGGGTTCGGTTCGGTTTTCGGTCCGGGTCCAAACGAAGCATTTCATCGTTTGGGTTTTTTATTGTAAAACCAACAGGGTGTCCGGACCCGAAAAAGGACCCGAATCCGAATTTAAGGAAAACCATGGACCGAGGACCAGATCGAAATATGTTCGGGCCGGTCCGATCGGTCCGGTTCTATCCGGTTTCTCGGTCTAGTCCAGTCGACGGTTTGATATGCCCACCCCTACTTATATTTACAATTGATGATTACAATCACACCCAACAACAACAAAAAAACATGTTAACATTATAACCTTGCAATTTCTAAGATATTGGTCCAAATATGTTAGTTACATTAATTAGTTAGTAACACACATACAAAATACCTAGTTAGATGCATTTGTTTGAT
>BQNB010140424.1:0-17416 GCA_026074375.1 Tanacetum coccineum | reverse complement strand
AACTGAAAAGTACCTCAAGGAGGTTAAACGGGTCTTTCGGTACTTAAAGAGGACCACCAACATGGGACTCTGGTATCCGAAGGACACCAGTCTTGAACTAAAAGCTTTTTCAGACGCTGACCATGCAGGTTGTCTTTATACGTGTAGGAGCACTTCTGGAGGAATTCAATTCCTAGGTGACAAGCTGGTAAGTTGATCGTCCAAGAAGCAGGATTGCACCGCTATGTCAATTGTAGAGGCCGAGTATGTGTCTTTATCTGCAAGTTGTGCTCAAGTCCTATGGATGAGAACTCAACTTACAAATTATGGCTTTGACATTAACTAAATACCTATGTATTACGATTCAAAGTCAGCCAAAGCAATCTCGTGTAACCTAGTCCAGCATTCCCGCACCAAGCACATTTCCGTCCACTATCAGTTCATCAAGGAACAAGTTGAAAGGGGTATTGTTTAATTATATTTGTTAGAACCGAATAACAATTCGCCGACATGTTTATAAAAGCTCTTTCGAAAAAAAGGTTTGAGTACCTTGTTGGACTATTCGGTATGAGATGTTTGACTCCAAAAGAACTGGAGGTTCTGGAAAATGAATCTGCTTTATATATCAAACATCAATTTGTAAATATTTTTGAAAAGAAAATACAAAAATAGAAAATCATTCAAAAAGAATATACGAAATTAGAAAAATCAAAAATACCAAAAAGAACCTTCTCGACATGTCTCTTGAAATCAAATTTTTTTACATACTTAGAAATGTCTATTAATACTGACATAAGTATGTAAATAAAGTTCGAGCAAGAGTTTCAAACATTTTAAAACATTTCCTTTCTAAATTTTCTTTATGGCTTGTAATTAATTTTAGATTGCAACTCGGGCCTTCATGACATAAGAGAGTGTACGCATCATTGCACTTATCCTTAACATAAGAAGAAACGTCTTCTAACAAGTGGTTTCAAAAAGTAGAACACAATTTTTCAAGAATTTAATAACGACAATTCAATATCTTTCAAAGTTGTGTGTTCAACACTCTCTTCCTCACGAAACTTTCAAAAGGCGATCTATTATTTATAAGTGGATACATCATTTCAAGACTATTTTATGTATTCAAAACATTTAGCAGTTTTATGAAGAGGTGTCAGAGCATAAATTCTGCAAGAATTATCAAATGACAACTTTCAACAGTGGTATCTTTCAAAATTGTGTGCTTGACATACTTAAAATGTTTCTTAATACAAAAAGATATTATTCAATTACCAAAAAAGTTGTTGAAAAGTGTGAATATATCGACAAGCGTTGTTAGCAATCTAAGTTACATCCAGTCTAGAGCAATCAAAAATCGTTGTTAGCTGCTTAGTGGCCATCCTTTTTAGATACTAGTTGGATACCCGCGCATAGCAGCGGTGATAATTTTTTTTTGGACCTAACTCTCCCCGCAATTCTTTACCCGCTAAGTGAATTAGTTTCACAACACTTCGAATGTTTACGTGTGGTCCGTTGTAGTGTGTTTGTTTGGGTTTCCCCGTAGCTTTTCCCGCAAAACACCATAATTAACATCACACATACCTCGCATTTAAAAGACTCTCAACATCTCTCCAATTAAACACTCTCTGTTCAAATAAATTAAGGTTTAAAGTTGTAAAAATTAAGTAAATCATGGATACATCATTTCAAGACTATTTTATGTATTCAAAACATTTAGCAGTTTTATGAAGAGGTGTCGGAGCATAAATTCTGCAAGAATTATCAAATGACAACTTTCAACAGTGGTATCTTTTAAAATTGTGTACTTGACATACTTAAAATGTTTCTTAATACAAAAAGATATTATTCAATTACCAAAAAAGTTGTTGAAAAGTGTGAATATATCGACAAGTGTTGTTAGCAATCTAAGTTACATCCGGTCTAGAGCAATCAAAAATCGTTGTTAGCTGCTTAGTGACCATCCTTTTTAGATATAGACACACTTGGACATAACTAGATTTCTCATCTTTGTATAAGTAAACGAAAAACGTTCCATACAAGTCATGCATAAACATTTTTCTCCCCGCGATACTCTTCATGACAAATTATAATCAATTAGCATTGCAAATACTAAATGATATATTATTTTCAATAGGGGAGAAAATATGATTAAAATGTGACTAATAAGTGATCCAAGATGTCTCAAGAGTTAGCGCTTCAACTCTTACCTTCATGTGCGAAACAATTTTGAAAATCAATGCACATGTGTAGTGAGAGTATTTTAAAATAAAACTTTTCAAGTGCTAAAATGTTTTAATTTATATCACAAACACTTTGATTAATTTTCTAAAAGGTTTTATGGTTACGATCAAATACCATATAACCAACTATTTCGTGACGATTATGAAGTCATAAGATGGTTAAGGTTAGGTATTAATCCTATAATCCAACCAGAACCAGAGGGATCTGCCCAGGGACACTCCATACTTAGAAATAGTAGTCCTTCAGTATGATTTGGAGATGAATGAGAATAGGGAATTATGATGACTAAGACATGAGTTATCACCAGAACAATCACAACATGGTTATAGTAATGATATCTTGGTAAACATTGAAGGGTTAAAGAATGAAAAAAAAGTTATGATAAAGGGTGAAAAGAAACCGGGTCAATACATAAGCTATCAGTCAATACATATGCTATCGGTCTTCACAAAGATGAATTATGATATTAAAGAAAGAAATCATGGACCCGGTGATGCAATGCACAACCCTTTCCAGCCATTCAGGTTTTTCTCAAAAGATTCTTGTCTTATTTGCCACGAAGATTAACACGACTTCTATTGAATTCTCACCTCGAGAATGTTGATATTGAAAAGGTGGCAGTCAGTTCTAGCCATCGATCACTAAAACCAAAGCGTACTAATCGAGTCTAGAGCCAAGAGATTAAAATATAAATCTCACTAGGACACAAAAATGAAAATAACACTTGTGGTTTAAATTTCACAAGTGGAATGAAAGAGTCCTACGCATTATCCTTGTGATCTTACCATAACATTCAGAGTGATACTCTTTAGTATTTCATAGTGACGAATGGAAATCCTTCCAGTGTCATCATCAAACAACACTGCAGTAGGAGACTTGCGAGATTCTATACGAATCAAACTTGTCCTAACTGGAAATCCAATGTGATCCAGGTTTATGGATTTGACGAGAAACACTCAAAATTGTTGTTTCTTTCTTTACAGTTTGCATCAATGATTCACCTATATTCGTTGTTATCCTAACTTGAATGGGAATCCGAGTTTAGGAACGGCTATGGAATATCAAAAAACTTCGTTAGCATCTCTAAATGTGTCAGTTTTAGATAAACCACAATTTAAGTAGGAAAACATGTTAATGAGATTCATTTATGAATCAAATCTTGATGATGCATGTACATTATTAATACTGCTAAACGGTCATCACGAACTCGAAGGTTAAAGTTACCGAACTATGACAAATGAACAAGACATTCATCCATATTTGCTGTTTATTGCTAATATTTATACATACAAATTTAGACGATGACGTGCCTGCCTCATTCCAGCACCGTCAGACTCATTACTACATGCTTATATTCAAGCTTCAAATACATACTATTAGCATCAAAGATTAGAGAAAACAAGAAAGCTCAAAACTCATAAAGACAAAGTTGTCCTCAATGTTCGAATGAGATTATTATTTCAGAGGAGATTGTTAGCTTTCAAGATGATGCAAAGTATGAGCATGTCGGTCCAAAGCACAAGGCGATTCAAGGAGGTTCAAAAATAGAAAGTGTCGCTCTCCATCAAACGAAGACTAAAGTGCCAGTTACTACTATTAAGATCATCCAACACAAGGAAATATATAAAGATCTTGGTATAAAAGACAAAGTTAAAAGACAATGACAAATGCTCAAGATCAAAGATCACGAAGCATGAAGGAACAAGTCTACTACAATAAATTTCAAGACAAAGACTCAAGACCACACAAAGACAAAGACTACGGAATAAGAAAGCTCATTTGGGGGAGATTGTTAGCCTTAAAATATTAAGTCAAACAAGAAAGTCACGGTCATTCTAGATATAGTCAGTCTTTACGTCATAAGTAACTTTGTAAGAAATGTAATAGGCTAGTAATGGACTCGGGCTCGAGTGATAATCTAATATTGCACATGTTATGGGCTAAAAGCCCAACCAAATCTGAGTCTGGCCCATCTCACCTATTCTATGCGTCTAACATAAAGTTTAGAAGCTATAAGGAGAGGGTGTTGGTTGATTGTTTTTCTCTCATTTGCAAGAAACATTTCTTCCTTCCACTCTTTCTCTCTTTCTTTCTCTAACTTTCTCTCTCTAGAACTTCTTTTTATTAATTCTTGATTAGTGGTATGTGAAATGGATTACCCAACAAACATAACACAAGGAGGCCAAATAAATAGAGAATAAAATAAAGAGCTAATGAAGAGGAGATCCGACGAGAACACGAAGTGGTGAGGAATTCCACCTAGAATTATCATGGGCGATGTTGCGGAGACACATAACCGAAGAAGCCTTCTTTCCTTGTATCATGACCTTTAAGATAGACCCACACTTGATTTCCAAAGTGGCTCTCAGAATCAACACTAGATAAGTTCTCGGCTGTGTCAAGTAGTAATTTTTATTGTCTATATGCATGTATACTTGTTAAATAATATGTCAATCGGTATTATCTAGAGACATAATAAAACTGAGGTGTCTCTGCTCTACGTCAAGAGAATAGGTGTACTTAAGCACCAGGCTCTGACAACGAGGTCGCGTAATAAAATGAATAGGTCTATGAATTAGTCAACCTATCTAAAAAGGCTTAAAAAGAGTACACCTGCGTTTAGACACATTTTATTGCAAAATGATTTGTTTTTCAAATTTAAACAAATCGTTGTATGGATTCATGCATAGTTCATACGTAAAAAGAGTTTTTAGAATTAAACTGTTTTAATACTGGATATAAAAAGATAAGACTGGTAGACTGGTGAGTCTTGAAAAGTCTTGCTCTATAGGTAATCGTAGTTAGGCGCCGCCCATAATTGTTACACTTTTTTAGCTTAGGCCCTCCAAATAGATACGTCAACGTATAATGTCTGTGGGTACATGGCTGGCATGCGATGAGGTGGTCTCTGGACTCCTTTGGTTGTATGCCATAGCAGCGATCAAATAAGCAGCGGGGACACTTGCTTTTATGGTGCGATCTATTGGTATTACGCCACAACGTACCCAAGGCTGCCAAAGAGACAAAATATGCCCGACCTATGTCGGAGTCTCGGCTATAAGAGTTGTCTCTAGGAGGGAATTGGTGTGGCAAAACACCTAGCTGCAAGCCATCACAAGGTAGATGCGCCATCGCGCAATGGTTTGTTATCGGACTAAACGGATCCTATATAATCTGCGAAATGATAAGGTTTAGTAGTGATTACGATAAAATGATTGAATCACTAATTGTCTTTATAAACCTGTCGATGGCATACTACAACATGATGCATCATCATTCGGATCATTATGACTAGGCTAATCGGTCAAGACCGGAACGATACAATTTCATTGATAAAATTTCGTTTGATGAAGCACCATGAATGCCTGATCGCCTAATATATCTAGGCGACAGAGTGATCGGGTCACATCGCGTTTATAATAGATGGGAACTTGAGCATCCTCGAGACGTTGATCCTGAATCAAGTAATGTTGAATTGCTTGCTATAAGGTATAAGTTGATTCATCAATTTATGCGTCATCTTACATCTTTTTGGTGCCACTTTTCTATTATGAAAAGGTTTATCAATCATCTTTGGAAGATTGGAAACCCTATAAGCGAGGATTTTTCTGTATTGTGCAGTCTCTCCCTGAAGAGTATAGTCGATATGTATTCAATTCATGGAGACCTGTAGAGAGCCAACGCTCATAGAGATTTAGGTAATGTGTAAAGTTGAGGATGATCTTCAGATCATTGCTCGTGACAAAACAAATAAGTGTAGGACTAAAGATAAGGAGAATGACGAGTAGGTTACTGTAAGGACTGAAGGGTTCTTCTATGAATGAGTAACCAAGAATATAAAGTGCGAAACCCCCTACGTGAGAAAATATCACAACATGCACGTGGCATCAGAAATTGTGAGGTTGAATCGAATACCTAGAGAGACATGTAATGGTTTGTGACTTGAATGTTGTAAAAAGAGAAAGAGGTATATATAATTTTATAGATTGTTTCCTTCTTATAATTAACTGTCTGTATGAAGTTAATTAATGCTTACAATTTTTAATTGTAGAACTGAATGGGGAAGGTACACCTAGTTGTAATGATTGCGGTACAACATCAAGCTCAAAGAATGATGAACCCAAAGCTTTATTGAGGGCGTGAAGAATTTGCAGAAGATGAACCTGAAGTTTCATCGAGAGGATTTTTGGGGTATAGGATTTAAAACGTTATATAATTTTAAAACTGAATTGTCCGCCCGCATAGGGCTTGGTTTAAAACCTTATATTTTATGTCTTTACACTTTATTTAAAATTTAATATATCTGGCTTACTACTGTTTTAAAACCTTCTAAATATAAGTTCCTTAAACTTAGTAATTATCCCAAATATGGTTCTGCAAACGTCAAACAATCTATCTAGTCTAATCAAGTGGTGATCATACTTTATGGGTTCTTTAAATAAAACTGGTGAAGTAAATGAAAATGTTCAAGAAATCTTTTAAGCAACAAATTTGATGCAATCCATCTATGATGAAAGTCCAAAGTAGGAAAACAAGAAGAAGAACATTTCTACTAGATCTAATAAATATAATAGATACTAATACTCAAAACTTAAGTCCATAAGTTTCTCGATTCGTGATTAGTCAGGGCGACCTCTACTCTAATACAACGAGCGAAGATTTCTTATAAACGAGGAATACTTCAGTGATAGTATTTTAAGAAATCTAGAAATTCAGTAAAGCTTGTGATTTGTAAGTTAAACTTAGAAGGCTATGGGTTTGTAGATCATGAGTGAAATCTCGATGCTGTTTTGGAATGTTTAAGTAAAGCATAGAGGTGCTTTAGAAGGGAACACTTAACTGAGGTTACCACTTGTTAAACTAAATATCAAAACTAATGTGCTTAAGCCTTATGAGAAGTACAACTCTTAGAGTCATGGAACAAAAGCGAAAGCATTGAAAATTAATTTTGATTGTTTAACTAAAGAATATAATGCAAAGACATGAATTATGAATTCTGGGAATCCATGAGGGAATTACTAAGTATTGTGAGATTTAGTGGAAGAATGATAAGATCATTAAGTAAACGTAGTTTTTTCCCTAAATAGCAAAAATAGTTTAGCACAATCCGGTGTGTTGATCTTGTGCTTGTAGGCAAACATCGAAGCCATGTGACTTAAAAGATTTTGAGACCAAAGTCTCAACTCAGGGAACGCGCAACAACATCGTGGATCAAGGGGGGCTTGTACTGAAATTCTCATGGACTTAGGAGATTTAGTAACAAGGAGTCACATGTTCATATTCTTAGATCTAATTCCAATCTTTTGAAAGTACAAAATGAAGTGCATCGTTGAATGCTAAGCTGAGTGAATCGTGATATAGCTAAGTCTATCATCCAGTAAGACTAAATCAATGAAACCAATACTCCTTTAGATTCATTCACAATTATACAATATAATAAAGACGCATGAGGCATGAGTGAGGCTCGGTGGTTTTCCAGAAGTAAGAATCATCAAGAAGTTATGATGAATAGTGATGGTTGACTCCTACTGCTTCTTGGTATGACTTTAATCAATCGGCACAGTATCGGAATTGATGTCCAAGACTCGTGAAAAGCGGACTAGACGTTACGATTAGATCCTAATTAGCATATTTTGAATCCATGAATGAAAGACAGATTCGTTCTAAAGGATGGTCCTTAACTGATTATCATGTAGGGATACCAAGATAATGATGACACTTGTTGTAAGACGAGACACATACTGGGAATGACATGTTGAGTCTTACATGCATTTTTCGAGGACAAATGTTGGACATGACCGTGATCGACAAGCGTCCACATGGATCAATGTTATTGGCGTTCTCGGACCGTGGCGAACTATCCACTGACCTGAGGATGTAGGTCATTTAGCTTTATTTCTCAGTAGGTCTAGACTTAGTTTCCAGTTACTGTGTTGATGAGGTGTTATTTTATACACTTTTTCAGGGTCATTTAACCCCTAAAATCATGATAATATGCTCCGTTATTGCACTAAATCATTTCGTTTTGTGTAATTAGCATTTGGGAAGCACTTAGACGGACTGCACGTGACTTGGGCTCAATTCGGGAAGATACAAGGCAAAAACACAACTTTTTAAGCCTGTGACTACCATCTTGACGCTGTCACCAATTGTGGCTAGAAAATAGATTTTTGGATGAAAAGTGTGACGCTTCAGTGTGTGGAGACGACGTCAAAAGAAGTTATTGACGCCGTCAGAATTGTTAAGTGACGGCATCACAAGAAGATCTGACGATGTCAGAAGTTGCTGACTGGAGAAACCCTAAGAAGATTCAATGGGGTGATGGCGTCACGAAACCCTAACGACGCCGTCACGGCCTAATTCCTATATATACAAACCCTTTATTTTCATAATTCGTGTGTGGAACTTTGGATCTATTGTGCAACCACTATAGACGAATTTTAAGGCTTTTTATGTTCCTTGTATACTCTTATGTTGGTTTGAAGACAAGCAAATCAATCTTTAATCATTCAAATATGTCTATGTGTTTGATGATTAATTATTTTTCTTTTCTTCTTGTTAACATGTTAGGCTAAATTTAATATATGTATGCTTATGATTGCATAAAACATAGTTTGTGAACTCTAATTTATTGCTTCTTGTTAGTGGTGTGCGCGTTAGGCATTAGAAAACTAGCTATAAGATATTCCATTAGCATAGACGTTTAGTGAAATGCGATTAGAACTAAGTGAAACTCTTACGTTTACGTATATAGCTATTTAAGTATTTATTGTGCGTGGTTTAACTAGTGGGTGGGAACAACGCATTCGGAGCTGCCAGCTTAGGTGATCACGCAGACGCGAAACTGACCAATTCGCAATAGGATAAAGGGAATGCTTACACATTACACTAACGAGGGTGACGGGCAACGGATTAGAGGAATCAACTAGGGAGTAGTGCATGATTAAGTGAGCATATTTGTTTACCTATAAGAGTTCCTGCCAATTTTACTTTTATTTCATAATTAGATTAGAATTAGAATAGTTGTAATTAGTTTAACAACCCCTCCTTCAAAACCGAGATTTTAACTTGCTTTCTTAAAAACATAAAAACCCCAAAAAATATTCTTCTCTCAATCCTTAGATCTTGATGACATACGATTCGAACCTACCTCACTATCCCCTAGAAAATGATCAATCCCCCGAGTCTTGCTTATACTACACTGCAACGCTTAAGTACTCTGCCTAGGAGGATTATAAAACTTTTGCATTTATAATTATCCGCATCAAAAAAGGAAACCTTGAAACATTACCAGACCCAAATAAAACACAAATTTAAGCAATCATTGTGACTGTATACCATACTCTAAAGGATATCACAAAGCAATTATAATAACAAATTATACAAAGTATGTAAGACCATCACTTGTCACCACACACTAGGTCTTAAAAAGATATCACAAAGCTTAAACAAACAGGAACACGTGTACATGCATCATATAGAACATGACCTGTAGCAAATAATATAAAATCACCATTTACGATCACATATAAAAAAGGAAAAACTAAAACATCATAACACCCAGATAAAAGACAACTCTAGGAAATATTTGTAACCGTAAATCAGACTCTAAAGGATATCCCAAAGCATTTATAAACAAACATAAAAACATATGCATGAATAAAAAAAATAAAAAATAAAAATAAATTACTAGTCATTAACGAATGAAACAAGTTTATTTCATTTCATTGGTTAATGTATGGTATTTAGGTATTATTTTGAATTTGTAAGTTACTATTGGATTGGTGTATGTGTGTTTGTATTAGTTTAAGCTTTGTGATAAGAACGATAGGTATTTGTGGGTTTATGCTTGTGTGTTTGTGTTTGTTTAAGCATGCTGCCATGTTTTGGTTTCTCATATTTGTTGCTTCATATGTTTGTATAACTTCTAATTTTATAGGTTGTGTATAAGGTAACCCAGGAACATTTGATTTCTTAATTGTTACATGATTTTTTGGATGCGTATAAGTAATGGTTATGGTTGCTAAGTTGATAAGTGCCGTAAATTAAAAAAGAAAACTGATTTTACGATTTAAAAATTAGTGTTGCATGATTTTATTGGGTGAGCATAAGTTATGCTCATAGATGCCAAGTTCATAATTGTTGTTAGTTAAAATACATTGATTTTTTGCTTTACATAAGAAGGTTTTTTTATCTAGTTTCATTAAATTGCTGGAGGTTGAAGCTATGGTTTATGTTTTTTACCTTTATTAATGACTTGTTTTTTGTCATTGTTGATTATTGGAAATATGATTATGTTTTAAGAGTATAAGATTTGGTATAGGATGTATTGCCTGCGATGTTTGGATTTGCTTCTATGTTTTTTTATGTGGTTTGGTTAACTTGTTCCAGGCTGACGCCACAATTTATGCTCCATCAGATATTTAGACACGTTTCTCTCATCCTATTCTCTAAATAAGCTGGTTAGATTTTTAGGAATGATGATTGTATGGTTGTTTAAGTGGTTCAAAGATCGAGATACAAGCCTGATTCCCATCTCATTGGCTAACACATGGTATTTAGGTATTATTATTAACTTTGTATATTATTATTAGATTGATGTATTTGTTTTTGTGTTAGTTAAAGTTTTGTGATAAGTATGATATGTATGTGTGGGTTTGTATTGTTGCAATATTTTGGTGTCTCATATTTGAAGCTTGATATGTGGTGTAACCTCTGATTTTATAAGTTGTGTATAAGCTGAGCTAAGAACTTTTGATTTCTTAATTGTTGCATGATTTTATAGGTTGTGTATATGTTATTGTTATGGTTGCTAAGTTAATAAGTGCCTTTAATTAATAAAGGAGTCTGAATTTTTGATTTAAGATCGATTGTTTTTGAATTTATTTATTGTTGCATAATTTTATAGCGCCGCAAACCATGTTTCTTTGGGAAGTAATGGTGATTTGATTTATTTTTATCTTTTTGGACTGTGTAAAATAGTAGGATAGCTGACTATAAGATTCTCTTGGCTCAGCAACCACTATTATTTTAGTCAAAATCATAACTTTATGTAACCTGAAGTTATATGATTTATGTGCGATGTGTATGACCCTTTTCTCATGAATGTTGAATTGCTACTAATTTTGTATGTTTGGGGCGTGATTATCTTTCCTTTTATTCTTACCTTTTTGGCATGTGTAATATAGTAAGATGACTGAGTTCGAGATTCGTTCGCCTTAGCAAGCACTATTATTGTAGTCAAAATGATAAGTTTGTGTACATTGCGATCATATGGTTTTAGTGTGCTATGTATAAGTTGTCGTCGTGATTGCCGAAGTTGTGCGTTTCTTTTTTGACTATGTAATGTAGGATGTCTGGCTACGAGATTCTCTTGGCTTAGCAACCACTATTATTATAGTCAAAATGATAACTTTATGTAATGTGTAGTTATATGATTTGTGTACGATGTGTATGACCAATGTTTGTGAATGTTGCAATGTTACTAATTTTGCGTGTTTGGGGTGTGCTCATCTTTCCTTTTATTTTTACCTTTTGTCTTGCGTAAAATAGTAGAATGGCTGAGTTAGATGTTCTCTCGCCTTAGAAACCACTATTATTGCAATCAAAATTATAAGTTTGTGTAACTTGTGGTCATATGGTTATTATGCGTTGTGCATAAGTTGTCATCATGATTGCCGAAGTTGTAAAAATTGTGTATTTTGGGAGCGTAATGATCTTTTGATTTATTTTTATCTTTTTAGTCTGTGTAAAAGATTAGGAAGTTTGAGTTCGCTATTTTTTCAGCTTGGTCTTATGATTTTGTGTAATGTGAGTGACCCACTGTTATAATTGCTGATTTTTTAAGCGTTACAAACCGTGTGTTCTTAGGTTATAAATACTTTGCTATGAAGTTTGTTACTCTACGGGTTTTGCATGAGTTGTTGATTAGTTTGTTAAAGATAGCAGGGGTTGAACTGCTTTTGTGCGTTTGCATTATTATGTGAATGTCATTGTTCCCATAAGTTTGTGTGTTTACCTTGCTATTAATTAAAAATGGAAACTATATTATTCTTTGTTTGACTATCGAATGTGTTCAAAATACGTTTTTACCACCATTACACAACTGTATTGTTGTATAGAGTGGGATTGAATAGCCTCCAAAAACTTCCATTTTTTTTATAACATAGCCTCCATCAACTCCACTTTTCTCTCTAACTTTTTCCGGCCAACTTCCAGCCGCCGCCACCTAAGCAACACCACTCGGCCACCAGGACCATCTCCACCCACGTCACCACCACAACTTCATCCAAACACCACCACCCTCCTCGTCGCTACTCCAGCCGACGAACACCTACACCCCACCACAACCACGGCTGTAGCAGCCACCATCTTTACCATGCACCACCATCAACTTCAACACCACTGTGGCTCAGCCACCGTCATCCTCACCACGACATCATCATCAACATGTCCACACCCACCACCAGATCCACCGCAAACACCACCACCCTCGCCGGCCCCCATCTCCCCACCTCGCCATCATCTCCAGCCGGTTGCCACCTCGACTCAGTCTCCATGGCTCAGTCGCGCCTTCGACAGCCGCCGCGTTGTCGCCATCATCCGAGAAATGGTTTCGGGTTAACTTGGTTTAGTGTGGGGGCACGAATAGGATTTTTGGATGATTTGTGTTATCGGTTAAAATGAACGATTTATAAAATATAAACCGGATTAAATGGTGGTTCTAAACTTGGTTAAACAAATGTGTTGAATATTATTTTCATTTTTTTGGTTTTTATAAATTTTAGGGTGTGTTTGGGTTTGTGTGTAAATCTGCCATTTTAGGGTGTTTGGATTTGTGTTTTATGGCAGAAAAAGGAGTGTTTGGATATGGGTTTAAAACTGCCATTAAGGGGTGTTTGGTTATGGGTTTAAGGCTGCCCATGTAGGGCGTTTGGTTTTGTGTTTTACAACATATAGGGTGTGTTTGGTTTGGTTTTGTGTTTTACAACATATATGGTGTGCTTGGTTTTGCTTGTCGTTGGTATTTATTTAGTCTAGTTATAAATATATTGAAATGTAGATACTTTGCAAACACGGATTGATTGAAAAGGAGAAAACGTTAAATTTTGTAAAAATGGAAAACGTTGTATAAACGAATAGATCATGTCGAAATTTTTATAAATTTATATACTTAGTATTGTTCGCTACAAATTCTATTATTTTAGAAACCCGATAAAAGGACGAAGTTGTATACTTCTAAGATTATTAAATTGTAACCTTAAGGCGTGCGTCTACTTTTTATACAGATAAATTCTTTATTAAATTTAATTAGGGGTTTCGACATGCGTCAAATTATTTTGTTTAAAATTATTTTTATCAAGTTTCTTATAGAATTACTTGAAAGTAGTATTTACTACGACTTATGCTTTGGTTTGTTGTCGTTATTATATAATTCACCACATATGCATTATATAATTGTTCATTTCTATATTTGCAATATATACGGGAATATAATACACACCTTGCGTTTTTTTTGATTTAGTTATTTAACCTACAACCAACTATTACAAACTTTAAATTTATTTTTTATCAACGTGTATAGTTGACGTGCTCATTCATCCGGGATCCCAAATACATCATCCTAGGCTAGTGGGATATAACCGTTAAGATAAGCTGCAACTTCTTGGTCGAGCCATTTCAGTTTTTGTTTTGTCTGGCGCTTAATATGCGCATTTCCGCCAATCGTTCTTCATCATCGATGTGAGTTTATAGCCCCTCTTTCACTTGTTTTACATTTGTTTAAATTATCGGGGGAGGATACATGCTAAATACAACATTGTGTACATATTCGTTTGCACCATCTTTTACAACTTGATTTTGCTATTCATTACAAACACCAATTACATGGTTGATTACAAACTGGTTTCATACTTTGTCACATACTCATTTTGCATACACGTTACGAAACTGTTGTCATATCATTAAAAATTCATTATTGATTTTTATCACACTATTTTCTACTTATGGTAGTTAAGTACTCAAATATATTTTCGATTACAAACTGTATATTTTTAATTGGACACAAGGTGTTTTCGGTTTAAATATCTGTTTAAGTGTTTGCCTATAACATAAACCCTACCATTGCCATTATCATGAACTGTTAAGATTCTTGACCGGAGGACGGGTTGAGAGCGGCGAGTGTATAAATAGATCTATTTGGGATTGAACATCCCTTGTTCGGGTTTCGACATTCTGAAACACGAATGCATACATGTCGGAACAAGTGGGATGTTAGGGTTCTGTTCATCTACAAGGGCACATTTAGGGCCATTAAATTGCTTACATATATGTCGAGCTGCAGTGTCATGTGCTTAGCAACAGTAGATATTATTTATGTGGTACTGTTTTGTAATAGTAGACCCATACATTTTGGAAAATCAACGATCTCACTGTCCATACTACTTATTGAACATTACTAATTTCTGAACACTTTTCATTATATTGCGGCGAAGCAATAAACACTAAACTCTTTTGGTTCTACATTTACTCTTACATTTTTGGCGATTATTATAAGGATTGAAATAATCACATACTTTATAATCTTTGGATTCCCAACATTTTACATTTGTAATTAACAAAAACTCTATGAAAATCACCAACTTTAATGTGACACTTTTATGCATGTTATTTATCAGGTGAATTAGATAGAGACTTACGGCTTACTCGATGTGCAATAGAGTCTAAAATTGACAAGATTTCATAATTGGATTTCTACAAATGATCAAATCTCGTTGTGTCGCTTTTAAGCTTTTCATTGTGATGCAATTATGGGACAACTATTATTTTGATTTCAAAAAATCAACGAGATTGTTTTACAAATGACACATTTAGAGGTCGTTCTCTTGTATCTTGTGCTATTGTATTATGAAGTAACGCTCCCTGACATATTTCCGCTGCGACACATTTTTTGGGGTGTTACATGTATAAAGACAGATTTACAAAATATTTCTTTTCGTTTTAGTATATTCATTTATAAGCTTACCATTTGTCATATACAAAATAGAAAGCTTTCGATTCGTGGTGTTATGTGATCCTTGTAGATGTTTGGGCATCAGTACTTCTTTTACAATCATGGGCCATGTTTAGCACGGCCCACAAGCCTTCACTAGTATAAATATAAATAGTACTTGCGTTAGACAAATCAACCTCACTCCTTGTAAGGTCGAAGGTCCTTTTCTACATTTGGTAGAACCGGAAGCAGTCTTTCTACTTTAGGGAGGGGTATGAGTGTCTATGTCTTAGCCTCCCCATACACAGTGCAACGGTATTGAGACTTATAACCCATGGAAGACGGTATTGGGTTTAGAATTTAGACAAATCAAATTCTAGAAAAGATAAATTGAATAGGTGCGTGCATTTTTTGTTTTGAAAATTAAATTGGTAACAAACTAACCATGAAGTTAAGAAAAAGTAAAATGTGTAAATAAAGAAAGTTTAATGTTACTCTTCAAAACTATAATTTTTTTAGTATTTCTTGTCTTTTTAAACCTATTTTTTTCTTTCTTCCTTTTAAAACTACCATCACCACTTCATAACACTTTCAGTCATACATCCTTTCTACTAGATCAGAGATCAGCGACGAAATTAACAAAAAACCTACTCCATGCATTAGACAAGGTGGTTTCGAGTTTCGACCCATGAAACTAAGGTAGGTCGTAAAAGAGTTAGCATGTCCCCTCTGAAAAAAACCAGAAATCCGATGCCACCTTTTTGCTTGATGCCCTGGGCCGCCGCCCGCGCCGCCCATAGCCAGTGTCGGCCCTGCAAGGGATGGCAATCTCTCTCGAGTATTTTTCGAGAAAGTACATCGTGATGATGATCCCCTACGATCGGAAGAAGATGTGTTACAAGTTGTGAGATATAAACAGCTCGACAACTCATTTAGATCTTAAAACCGATTTAGTAGAAGACATTTGGCATCGAGCAAATCAAGAGGCGGTTTAATTATTATTATAATGTTTTTTATTTTATTTAATTTTGAATGAAATTTTATTTTAAGAAAAAAATAAAAATATTAATAGTCGCCATAACGGTCACCATTACTAATATTTGTTTTGTGTGTAGTATTAGAGAGAAACAACTGTGCTGACACTGTTATGACAAAAGTAATCGCTAAACATAGCAGTCACCATTAATATTTAGGAGGTGTTTGGGAGTTCATTAAGCAACAGATTATCTTATCTGATTATTTAGGTTACAAAACACAATAATCTATCTTGTAGTGTTTGACAAATACATAATGAAAATCAATTAATTGCATTCTAAGACCTCCATAACGTGGTTATGGAGAAGTAGGTAGACACATGCTTTTGCAAAACACAATTTTACCTTTTGTGTCGTTTTACAAAATTGCCCCTCGAATATTACCAGTTTATGTTTTCTGTGAATTTTGTTGATCCAATCTAAAGATGCAGTTGAGAATAATTTTTGTTGGTGAAGATGGAAATGATAAAAAGCCATTGTTAAATTTACATGATGAAGATGCAGATAATAAAATTTGGATTGAGATCCTCTAATGTTTAACTCTCTCATATCAATGATAATGTGAGATGAGACAAAATAGTAAATAATTTTCATTAATTAGTGGTGGTCCCATTTTATCATTTTCATGTTGTTGATTGGTTCAACTTGACCAACATGAGAGGATAAACTTGAGAGGATCCTCATCCATAAAATATATATAATACTCTAATATAGAGGTGAACAAAAAAACCGGTTTTTAAAACCAGAATCGGTTTGAAACCGAAAAACCAAACCGGTCAACACCGGGTTTGACCAAACCGGTTTCGGTTTGAGGCCAAACCGTCGGTTTGAGGCCAAACCGGCGGTTTGGAACCGGTTTGGGTTTTCTTGGTTTCGACCGGTTTTACCACCGGTTTTTCAAACCGGTTTCCCCAAACCGATTTCAACCCGAACCAGTCCGAGAGTGTAGGAACCCGTCTAATGCTTCACTTCATAAATCACAACCACGAATCAAAGCAAGAAACTAGAAAAGAGAAGAAAAGAGATTGTTTAGAGAGAGAGAGAGAGGAGAGAGAGTTGAGAGAAAAGAGGAAAAAGATATATTGAAAAATGAAAAACTAGGAAAACTAGATATTTTCTAAAAGAAAATATCTATATATATGAGATATTTTCTTAAAAGAAAATATCT
>BQNB010140423.1:5396-17416 GCA_026074375.1 Tanacetum coccineum | reverse complement strand
GAGTCACGGTTTACTTTGATATTTTTTACTTTTTTATACCTGAAGTAAGGTCTTTTGATATTGCTTTTTTTTACTTTGATTTTGTGTGTATTAACTTTTTGGGTAAAGGGTTACCCCGGCAAAGTATATTAAAATCGAAAAAAGTTAAGTACAAATAGAATGTGGCTGAAGTACCACATTAACCTCAAGCTAAACAGCTTGAGAAACACCTAAAACTAGAGCTTATGACATGCAATAAACTCTTACAACTCTAGAAACAACTAATTGCAACTAGAACACATAACACAACTAAACAAGCTAACCAGCAGCAGCCGTGAAAGATGAACTTCCACCAGCTTTTGTGTTTTGAATTAAGTTAGCCGATTCATCATACACATTTTCCACATCTTCTTCATCTTCTTCTTCATTTAAGGCAGAAAAAGAATTAGACATGGAGAGATTATCTTTCTTAGATGAATTACACCAGTGTTCTCAACATATGTTGTCGAATTGAGATGTATAACCCACATAAGTAGTTCCCTTCTTTGGTGCACTTGTAGTCGCTTTAGGCTCATATCTAACATTATGTTTAACCGAATAAGGACCTAGTAATACACTTGACGCCGATTCTAGCCTTGGACTTTCCTTTCCTTTTCTTCTTTTTACCCATCCTATTTGGAAACCATCATAAGTTTTATCAGGCAATAGGGCTAGCAACTTTAGACAGTAGCATACAATAGGAGGACTCGCCACTTTTATAGGGCAATAGTCATAAACATGAACCAAAAATCTTACCTGATATCACATCTGGTCGGCCTCCATTCTTACCTCAACACAGGATGGTTTCTTTTGGTAAAAATCATCCTCAGAAAGAGATGGACTACCAATAGTAACAAACATCACGAGATCAGCCTCTGGATTTTACCTCAATTAAGCACCGGGCAAACTACTTCTACCCCCACATATCATTAACATGGAGCTTGTTGTAGTGAAGTCAACATTAACAGGTTTACAATGAGGTAAACAATTAGTTTATACCATCATCTTCAAAAACTTGAATAGAAACATCATGCAATTTAACCTCATATCGGATACGAGTCATTCTTCTGTTGAGCAATTTGTATCCATGACCATTTCTTTGAGAACGATCAGGAGATTTCGATTTCAACCAAAGACACCCTACAAGAACAGCCTCTAAACCAGCTCGGAATCAAATTTAAAAGAAAAGAAGCTTAGAACTTACCTTAATCCTTTTCGCCATGTTTTCGCCAGTGTGTTCCTAGCATTATATTCAACATCCGAAGAAAATGCATTCTCTTTCCAATAAAGATAGCACATATAGAGTGTGTCAAAGCGAGTTACTAACTCTTTTCAACAATCTTTACGGGAATAGAGATTTTTGTTAACACAATCAAATTCAGGATAGGCCACCAAGGTACGACAAGTTTAGACTTAACATTTGGTTACTCGTTTAACTTTTTTAATTCCTACATTGACATATATTTTTACAGTATCTGTGACAACATGACTTGAGCAGGTTAGTCAAATATTTGTGTTGACTTATGGTTCTGTTATGCAATGTCTGGGATATGTTTATGTGTTTATACGTGTCTTATGACTGTTTTTGGTGGGTTATGTGGATTTGATATATTTCCTTGTTGAGCGTGATAGTCTCATTGGATTGGATTTGTGTTGGATTTTGTATGAGTTTAGTTCGTTCACTTTTAGAACTGACTAGAAATGATTTGGTGATTGAAGCGGTTTCGCGTTAATTGTGTAAGTAATTATTCGTTATTGTCTTTTGTGTTGTAATATTTAGGTGAGATTTAGTTTAGTGGTAAAGGATATGAAAGATAATGAAATTTCTATTTTTTGATTATTAGGTTTAATAAAAACGAAAAAGTTATTATTTTTAAAAGTCTAGTAACAGTTAAAGTTAGTTTATGCAAAATGGTATGCGCAATAAGCTAAGGTTTTTATAAAAACTTAGGTAATGGCATATAATTATGTAATATATATATTATTATTATATACTTTATATATAATAATATATATCATATATTTTATATATATATTTATATATATATATTTATAAGGGGGGAAATTCGGCCAAAAAAAGGAAGGAAAAAAAGGAAAACAAATCCTACTGTAATTAAATTGGTTAAAAGATATCTTATTCTAAACTTTGTAAACCTTATAATACCAAAAAACCTTTTCCCCCTTGTTTTCTAATTGGCACCAGCCGAGAAATTTTATCAAAGGAGGAAGAAGGAAAATATTTTTTTTCAAGTTTTGGTGATCGGATGATTTTTGTCGTTCAAGATTCGAGGATATTTAAGGTATAAATTATAATCCTTTGAATTATTTATCATTAAATACATGTTACTAATTTATTTATAATGGATAATAGGGTTTCCTTAACATCTGTTAATTAATGATATAATATACATGTTATAAATGATTAGGGTTTTTAATTAGGATCATATGGGGTATTAGTTAGGGTTGTAGATCGCTGTTAGAATTTGATTTTTAGATTGGGGCTGAAATTTAGGGCTGTGTTGTTTAGTTGATATCTCAATGATGTAATCAGTTTTGTGTCAAGTTTACGTGGTACTATGATGTTAGCTCAGAGAGTCTAGTTTCAGAACATCCGACTCGAAGGTTTTGGGGTCGAGAAGTCATTCAAAACGTTGGTTGGTTACAGGAAAAGTTGTCAAAGCGTAATACAGGTCAGATTTAGGTGTCAGATTACGAGGTATAAAACCCCCACTTAAAATTCGAATTTACCTTAGCCATTCTACAAGGTGTTTTGTTTTTATGTGTCTATTAGAATCCCCCAAAAAGGAGAGATTCTGATTTAGAGTCTAAGTTTGAGTTTTAATAGTCTAAAACTGTTTATGGTGTGCAAACAGATCCGAATTGGGACTGTTTTGAAGTTTGATTTTCTTAGGAGTACTTGTGCATGTAAATGGATCTTGGAAATCATGAGGTAGTTAATATACTCATAAATGAACATAGGTGATTTTTGGTATGAATTATGGAGGTCATTAAGTAGGGTTTTGAGTACGTTAAGTCAAGTTAAAATTCTGCAGTTTGAAACAAATTGTGACTAACTAGTGAAACTTGTTAATGAAGTGGTTAAAGTTGGGTATGATGTCGGGGTGACCCGTGGGTTTAATAAAACACCTTAGACATCCATCATATGATTGTTACATGTGCATTAAGCTTTTGGCTTAGTAGCGTTTAACACGAGTTATTTTGTTGTATAGATTGTGCTAGTTGTTTGTGAAGCTTATTGTTGTAATCTTTTAGAAAGCTAAGCAAATGTGAGTTTCATAGCTCCTTTTTCTCATGTTATTTTGGAGTGAGAATGATGCTTGTCTTGTTGTCGTGTTAAAATGTTTTTAAGCTTGTTGTAGTTATGTATATTGGATCGTGGGCACGTTCCGTCCCGTTGTGTTGCGATATGATATGTTTTTTATTGTGGATCCCAATATGCAAAACAAGGTATGACTGGTGGTAGGACTGCGTGAGCTAAATTTTGAGGACATTGTAGCGCACATATGTTGCTGATATGATTGTGGATAGTAGCACGGTTCCTCGTCCCGTTGTTGTTTAATTGTTGTCATGGGAATAAATAATAGTTTTGGTAATTACATAAGTATTGAAAGTTTATTTTGGATATTGTTGTATGTCGTAAACCTATGATTCTCGCCAACATTTATGTTGACGTTTTAAGATCATTTTTTAGGTGAGTTGATGGTTGCTAGATTAGAGCGAAGTGGCTAGAGAGACCGTAAGTTGCTTGGGAGTTTATTTAAGCTTTCTGTTTAAATAAATGTTTGCATGAATTGTGGATTTCACTTTCAAAGAATGGTGTTCTTATATTTAATGTTGTTCCTCGTAATGGTATTTATGAAATTGATAATGCATGATTTTTGTACCAAATGTTTATTCTGTTTAAATGTTTAGATAAACGAGTCAAGCATAACTGGTCTCTACTTATCTATGGCACTGCGTTCTTGATGCATTTAATCAAGAAACGTATTAAACAGTTGCAACAAAGATGGGCTGTTTTTAAAGTCAAGGATGATGAATCTTTGATAAATGCGTATCTTGGTTTATATTGGAAGATGAAAAAGAAACCTTTCCTCTTATAGTAACGAATGGGCATATAGATCTTCTTGATTAATACATACTGACGTTATGTGCGGTCCATTAGACATGTGTCAAGGGGACAATGGTGTCGGTGCTAGCGACTTTCATTATCATTTCACAGATGATTATTGTTCGTTATGGTTTGTTTTATCTTCTTTAAACATAAACATGAGGTATTTGAAAACGTTCAACGTGTTTAAAAAAGAAGTTGAAAATCAAACTCGGGAAGAAAGACCATTAAGCAGTTCGATCAGATCGTGGTGGCGAATTTCAGTAAGCCAAGAGTTTTAAAGATTATCTAAAAGCTAACGGAATTGGTCAACAGTTTAATTTTTCCCCCTCCATACACACCCACAATATAAGGGGAGTGTCTAAGAGGAGAAACCGTAATTTACTAGATATGGTGCGATCTATGAATGAATCTTACAACTCTGCTTTACCTTTTGGGAATTATGCTCTGAGTCTTGCAACACGCTATTCTCAATATGGTTCCACTAAAGAAGAGTAGATAAAACACCTTATGAATTGTTTGGTATGAAAAGTTCCAAACCTTTGTCTTACTTAAAGGTTGGGGATGTGAGGCTATTGTGAAGAGGATACGCCTGTCAAACAAGACACAACAAAAGATCTGTTAAGTGTACTTTATTGGATACCCAAAGGGAAACGATGGGTTACATTTCTTACTTCCCACCGAAAATAAAATTGTTGTTGCAAGGTATGCTGAATTCTTTGAGAGCGTCTCATAAGTCCAAGAAATCAGTGGAGGCCGGTAAATCTGAAGAAAATTCAAAGAAGGAAGAAGATAAACACCTTCTGAAAATTAATAGAAAATTCCTCAAGGGTGGAGGGTCTTGAAACCACCACAAGAAGGAAGTATTCCGTTCGTAGGTCCGAAAGACCGCTATTCGAGCTCTAACCGGTTATGTCTAAATGTAGAAGTGGAGGAGCATAGTCTAGGGGTTCTTAATGAATCCACTAGCTATAATGCCGCAATGTTGGATCAGTAATCTAAATAAGGTGGATAGATGATAATGAATGCGGAAATACAATCCATGATGGACAATATTGGTATGGGTCCTGGTCGATTTCCTCCTGGTTGTAAGACAGTGGGAGCAGGTGGTATTTTTATTATAAGAAAAAGAACGACTTGGATGGTATTGTACACGGTTATAAAGCTCGTCTTGTAGCAAAGGGTTACACTCAACTTACGGGGTTGATTATGAAAAACGTTCTCACCTGTCGCTGACATTAGAGCTATTAGAATTCTCATATCTTATAGCAGCATACTATGATTATGAGAATATGGCAATGGATGTTAAAACAGCCTTCTTTAAATGTTTACTTGATGATGACATCTATATAGTGCAACCTGATGGTTTTGTTGTTCCTAATCATCCCAGGAAGTATGAAGCTTCAAAGATCCATTTATGGTCTTAAGCAGCATCAAGAAGTGAATAAAAGATTTGATTGAGGGAAATCAAATGGTTTGTTGGATTTGCTCAAAAATCTTGATGAGCATGTGTATTTCAAGAAGGCTAGTGGGAGTATGTTACATTCCTCATCTTGTATGTTGATGACATAATCATCATGGGAAATCACATTTCAAGTTTACAAAGTGTAAAAGATTATCTTGGAAAGTGTTTTGCTATGAAGGATTTAGGGGAAGCATCATTTATTCTTGGAATCAAAATCTATTGAGATGATCGATAGCGATAATTGGACTTTGTCAAAATGTTACATGGATAAGATCTGAAGAGATATAAAATGGACTAGCCAAACGTGGTCAATATCCAATTGCAAGAAAGACTTGAATTGAACAAATCAGCAAGGTGCTCAAACGCCTAAGAGGTTAATCGCATGAAGAATGTTTGCATTTTGCTTCGGCTTGTATGTAGGGTCCATTGTATGCGGTTTAGATTGCACTAGAACCTGATGTTGCGTTTCGCGCAAAATATGACAAGCCGATTTCAACAGAATCCAAAGTTATATTCTTCCAGTGATACCTCACTGGACTGCTGTGAAAAACCATACTTAAGTATTTAGAATTACTAACGATATGTTCTTGGTTTATGGTGGAATATCCTAGCAACTAGAACTTAGTGTTGGATGCTATTGCGATGGCTGATTCGAGACTGATAGAGATGACACTATGTCTCAGAAGGATATGTTTTCGTTTTTGAATGGAGGCGCAGTTGGATTGGAAACGAGCTCCAGCAAAGTACCATGAATGTCTGCCTACCAGACAGAATCCTGAATACTACGTTGCGTCGAGGGAAGCTGCCATTGGAAGCTGTATCGTTTGGATAGGAAAATTTATCTCGGGCTTGGTATTGATACCAACATAGATGAACCTGCTTGAATATGTCTGCGGACAATCAGCTGCTGTTCATTTGCTAATGAAACCGGGGTTCAGAAAGGCTCAGAATACTATCAAAGACGTATTCATTATGTTCGCGAGTGTGTTGTAACTGGGCGAAATAATGTATACTTATAAGTTCACACAGATAACAATTAGTGATTCCTTTTAGCAAAGGCTTTGTCAAATAGGAAGCTTAATCTACATGCCAGGGGCTGGGGCTTCGTTCTGCTTTTTATTTGTTTCACTGTAGAACTCTGTGTCTTTAGTATTTGGATAAGGGATGTAAAACATTTTATTTTATGATTATTGATACGTTTGGTATGTTGTTATTTTATTATTATAAATTGTGTCCTATATTATGAATGTTTAATTCCATGAATGATAAATGTTTATTCTAAAATTATCCGGTGTAATTAACAATAGAGGGGAATATTGTTAAACTAAGACAATTTGAGTGATTGGTGATATTATAGTATATGTGATATTACCAGATATTACAGGATGAGTCACCAAACTCTACATGATATCATAAGATGCAATAGTGGATTTCCCTTTACCACAAGAATATTACTTTATGGATCGACGTCATCAAGTGAATCTTGTACGTGATTTTATTTACATAAATCCTTAGACTTGAGATGCAAGTAGGTTTAGCATATGTGGATATTCCTTCTTGATATAGTTTAAGTTGTCCTGAATAAGGTAACTAATAAGGGCTTTGTCAGAATGGTTTATGCCACATGATGACTGGACACTTGTAGTCAATATAGAATTTGTTCCTTTAAATTGTTGAAGAAAGATTACTAACCTGGGGCCACCTCTTAGATATATCAGATGTGTGTATGGCCGTACCTGAAAAACTCATGTAGATATGTCTCATGATTTTATTCAGTAATCTTGATTACTTCATTATATGAGAAAACAGAATCGTAAATATGGAATGACATTGTTCCATATCCAATTTAACAACGGTATCGGAAACAAAGGGATTGTAAATTATAAAATCATTTGTTTAGCACTGTGAAACCACACATCGGATGTTTTTGGAGCATGGCGTGTTGCTAGACGCTTACCAATGTTATTATTTATTCATACATGTCCAAGTGGGAGCTATTGGATTATGGACCATATATGAATTATATATGTCAAAAATCTTTTCGAGGCCTAAGGGTACGCACACGTTTATATGGTTAATATGACGAGTAAATTTATTAATGTAATATATTAATGTATAACAAACGATCGTTAAATGTTGACAAGTATTAAATAATTAGTTAAACGTTTAAAGGTTAAACGTGAGGGACTAATTATAAATAAACCGAAGATTGAGGGGTTCGGTTCACCCTTTTTATCCTTAGTCGGCTGGAAGAAGGAATCCCACAAGGATGTCAACTGCTTGTTATAAATCCATCGTTTAGGCTTTCAGTATGTTGACTTGAGAAAACATAAAATTAAAATAAACTAAACTTTAAAATTCGTTTCTTCTTCATACTTTTTGTTGTCAGTTTCAAAAAATTGTTTTTGAATCTTTGGTATTGTTGCTCCTCCTGATCTTACGAACAAAACAAAACATACACTATTGTTTTTTTTTGTTTTGTATTTGATCATCACTTGAAGATTATTTGTTCGCTAGTTGATTGATTCAAAGAACAAGAAGATCGTTTGTTATTCACTACTAGTACTAGCATACCTGTCGTTTGCTTAAGAAACGTATAGTGTGTTGGAAGCTTTAGAAGGATCATACCTTTGATTTAGTGGTTTACGCGTGTATTATACACAAGCGTATAAAAAAAGACGGTGTTTTCGGTTACCTTTAAACGTGTATGTTTCGTGCTTATGGTACATATTTTTCTATCTTGTCTAATTATTGTATTATAACATACGTGATCATTTTATTCCGCTGCGTTAATCACGGTGGTATTTTTATTAGTGGTTAATTAGATTATAAATTCCAAACATGCTTTTCTTCTACTAAGAATTGACATGTTATAGTGAGCTTATTATTATGTCCTTAGGTAGTAGTTCAATACCGTACTCATTTTAACACAATATTAGTAAAGGGTTTACCCTGGTAAAAGTATATAAAATCATGAAAATGTTAAGTACAAATGAAATGTGGCTGAAGTACCACATTAACCTCAAGCTAAACAGCTTGATGAAACATCTAAAACTAGTGCTTATGACATGCTATAAACACTTACAACTCTAGAGACAACTAATTGCAACTAGAACACATAACACAAAATTAAACTAAGTAAACACTGAAGCAGGCCGTGAAAGATGAACTTCCACTAGCTTTTGTGTTTTGAATTAAGTTAGCCGATTCATCATACACATTTTCATCATCTTCTTCATCATTTAAGGCAGAAAAAGAATTAGACATGGAGAGATTATCTTTCTTAGAAGAATTACCAGTCAGTTTCAACATATGTGTCGTGAGTATGTTTACCCACATAGTAGTTCCCTTCTTTGGTGCACTTGTAGTCACCTTTGGCCCATATCTAAACATTATGTTTATCCGAAGGACCTGTGTATACTGGACCGCCTTTACTTAGTCTTGGACTTAACCCTTTCCTTTTCTTTCTTTTTACCCACATTGGTAACCTCATAGTCTTCTCTGCCATTAGGGGGGAACACACATAAGAAGTAGCAACAATTGGTGGACTCGCCACTTTTTAGGCTAATACGTCATAAACATGACCAAATTCTTTACATGTATCTCATATGGGCGGACTCCATCATACTCAACACGGATGGTTTCTTTGTTTAAAATCATCTCAGAAAGAGATGGGGAATACCAATAGTAACAACATCCACGAGATCAGCCTCTGAATTTACCTCAATTAAGCACCGGGCAAAACTACTTCTACCCCCACGAATCATTACACGTGGAGCTTGTGTATGAATCAAGCATAACATGTTTACCAATGAGCGTAACAATTAGACTAATACCATCCTCTTCAAAAACTTGAATAGAAACATCATGCAATTTAACCCATATCGGAATACGAGTGAATTCTTCTTTGCAGCATTCTTGTATCCATCGACATTTCTTGAGAATGATCAGAGATTTACGAATCAACCAAAGACCACCCTCCAGAACACTGGTATCTAAACCAGCTCGGGAATCAAATTTAAAGAAAAAGAAGCCTTTGAAATTCATCATAATCCTTTTCATCCATTGTTTCGCCCAGTTGTTCCTAGCATAATATTCAACAACCGAAAACGCCATTCTCTTTCCATTAAAGTAAGCCATATAGAGGTGTTCTCAAAGCGAGTATAAAACCTTTTCAACAAAACATTCTACGAGGAATAGAGATGTTAACACATCCATAATACGGGAATCAGCCACAAGGTACGATAGTTAGAATTAACATTTGGTTATCGTTTAACTTTTTAATTCCATACATTGACATATATTTTACAGTATATGATGACAACCATGATCTTATGCAGGTTAGTCAAACTATTAGTGTTGACTTATGGATATGTTGCAATGTCTGGGATATGTGTTATATGTGTTTTTATACGTGTCTTATGTGTTCTTGGGGTTATGTTCGGGAGATTTGATATCAATCCTTTGAGCCGTGATCGTTCTCATTGGGATTGGATTTGGGTTGGATTTTGTAGGAGTTTATTTCGTTAACTTTTAGTGACAAATGAATGATTTTGTTGATTAAAGCGGTTTTCGCGTTAATTGTGTAAGTAATTATAACGTATATGTATTTATGTGTTAGTAATATTAGGACGAGATTAAGTTTTAGTGGTAAGGATATGAAAGAAATGAAATTTCTATTTTTGGAATGTTAGGTTTAATAAAAATGAAAAAGTTAATTATTTTTAAAAGTCTAGTAAATTACGTTTACGCAAAAGCCTAGTGAATTGCGTTTATGCAAAAAGGTTTACTCAAATAAGCTTAGGTTTTTATAAAAACTTAAGGTAATACAAATAATTAAGTAATTAACAATTAAATAAAAAAAATAAAAAAAATAAAAGGATAAGGGTTCGGCCGGTTTTGGGTTTAAGAGGGAAAAAGAAAAACAAATCATACTCTAATTAAAATTGGTAAAAGATATCTATCCTAAACCTTTTTGTAAACCTTATAAATACCAAAAACCCTTTTCCCTCTTGTTTTTTATTGTTCCAGCCAAATTTTATCAAAGGAGGAAGAAGAAAAAATATTTTTTTCAAGTTTGATGATTTTTGTGTTCAAGATTTGAAGATTTAAGGTATAAATTATAATCCTTTGAGTTAATTATCATTAAAAACATGTAATAATTATTATGATGGATAATTAGGGTTTCATAACATCTGTAATTAATGATATAATAAACATGTTATAATGATTAGGGTTTAATTAGAAGCTTATGGGTGTAATTGGTTAGGCTTAATTCGCGTTAGAACTTGATTTAGGTTGAGCAGGATTTAGGACTGTGTTGTTTCGTGAATATCTAGAGGTTAGAAGCATGAATTGTTGTGATTTCAGTGTCTATGATGTAGCTCAGAGAGTCTAGTTTCTAGAACATCCGGCCTCGAAAGTTTTAAAGGTCGGGAAGTCATTCAAATGTTGGTTACGAGAAAAGTTGTCAAAGCAATAAATTCGGGTCAGATTTAGGTCAGATTACGAGATGGAAAACCCCCACTTAAAATTTGAATTAGGATTAGTCAACCTACAGGAGTTTAGTTCTATGTGTCTATTAAAATTCCCCCAAAGTAGAGCTTCTTATTTGGAGTCTAAGTATGGTTTTTAGGTCCAAACTTTTTAGTGTGCGATCAGATCCGAAATTGAGTAGTTAAAAGTTTGATTTCATTTGGGACACTTAAGAGGGGAAATAAATTAGTGGAAAAATCATGGGGATAGTAAACACATGATATTGAACCTGTGATTTTGGTAAAATTTATAAAGGTCAGAAGGTGTGGTTTAGAAAATGGTAAAGTGACACTAAAATTCTGCATTTTTGGGTAAATTGTAGAACTTTGAAAAAGTGTGTAAATGAATTGGTTAATGATGGGCATGGAGTCAGGGTGACCTACGAGGGTAATTAAACACCTTATACATCCATCATATAATTGTTACATGTGCTTAAGCTTTTGGCTTAGTAGCATGTAACACGTGTTATTTTGTTGTTTAGCTTTGTTCGAGGATTTTGATAATTTCTTTAGCATCAGGTGAGTTTCATAGCCCCTTTTTCTTATGTTTTCTTAGGGAGAAAATGATGTTATGAGTTTAAATGTTTTAGTTACTGTGATAATGTGTTTTAAATGAGGCATGGGCTATACAAGACTATTATATGTTATGTGCTACTTGCTATTATGATATGGATTGTTGTGCTTGAGCGTGACCGTCTCAAGGCATGAATGGATTGTTAGTAGTGAGCTTGATCGTCTCATTTCTATGGATTGTTGATAGTGAGCGTGATCGTCTCATTGATGTGGATTGTTGATAGTGAGCGTGATCGTCTCATTGTTGTGGATTGTTAATAGTGAGCGTGATCGTCTCATTGTTGTGGATAAGGATATGTTT
>BQNB010140422.1:0-17416 GCA_026074375.1 Tanacetum coccineum | reverse complement strand
CTATGATTATGACTGTTGTACCTTAAAGTAATACCCCAGATTAGCTTCCGCTGCTATATGTAAAAATGGGGGTGTTACAATGTACGACGATTCGATCTAGGTTTGAGAAAAAGATGTTGGTGGCATAAGATAAGATGTCCAAAGCAAAGAACGCATCAACATAAGATGTTGCGTGGCTTGGACCAACGAGTGTGAAAAGAGATGGAGAGTGGTTCATATTGGTTAGACAAGGTTCGGACCTCCATTTGGAGATATGTAAGGACCTTGGCTATTGAAGAGGCGTATACGACAAAGTATTCTATCCATCCTATAGCGGATACGATGTTGTGTGGTTTTAGGTTAACTAATCGATGGCTGAGTATGAAGAAGGGTATAGCTAGTTGCGGTAGTAAGTAGGGCTGAGCAAATAGACTGGTGGACCGGACCGGACCGGAAAACCGGACCGAACCGGACTAACCGGACCACGGTCCGGTCCACGGTCTGGGGTTTTGGACCAATTCGGTCTTAGTTACCAAGTGTGAGTAGTGGATACGATGCGATTTGGGTGTAGTCAATAGACTGACTAAGTCACCCCATTCCTAGCTATGCTTAGGACAAGTATGGTAGATTTTAAAGGTAATTGAAATACTCACTTTCATGAGATGAGTTTTTTTCCTAAGGTGGGGATTATCATTCGAGTATGGATGTGCTTCATTTGAAGCATGGTATGGAAAGGAATGTAGGTTACCATTTTATGGGCCGTAACTGGAGAGAGTGAGTTGAATGGATCGAATTTGGTACAAAGAATAACCACAAGATTTGGTAATACAGGACAGGCTTGAGGCAGCCAAATGTGCGAAAGTGTTAGCTAGGTAATAGTGGGAAACTTTTGAATTAAATGTTGTAGTTATGGGTGGTTAAAGTCTCAACCTTGAGAGGTGTAGTACTTTGGAAAGAAAGACAAGTAGAAGAAACCGAGTCTATGTAGGAACATTTGAGACTTTGATATATTGGAAGCCTACAGTTCGGCTGAGATTACTGTCTTAGGAGGCTGATTATCAGGAAAGTTAGATTGGGAGATGCTTGAAAAATTGAGTAAACTAAAATTTACAAGGATTTCTTAGATACATTTAAAAGCTTTGTAACATCTATATTCTTAAGTTTCAAGACAGTTTTCTTGTGATGATATTGCGAGGTTAAGATATAAAACACGTTGTTACAATAACTTAAGGGTTTTGATAAGTTTTCTCGATGACGAGCGAGGTACATGTAGTGGGATGCTTCTTTTCGTTTGGGGTTGTTGTGTTGCTAATTGCACCCTTGTGAGGGGTAAGCAAAGTCATTAGCAGTTGGATTCGATTTGGAAGTTAGTCGAGGTTAGGGTTGACAAGACTCTTTGTTTTGTCAAGGAACCGATGATGTTGTGGACCGAGAGGTCATGAGTAAAAGCGTAGTATGATAGCATTAGTGAAAGTTCGTTGGGATTCGAAGCGTGGTCCTGAGCTTACTTAGGAACACAAGGATCAAATGAGGTCTAAGTGTCCTCCGTTGTTTGTCGATAGTGGCTTAGCCTCGAGTAGTAAATCTCGGGACAAGATTTTCTCAAGGTGGGATACTGTGACATCATCACTTGAGCAGGTTGGTCAAACCGTAGTATTGACCTAAATGTATCTGTTGCAATGTATGGTTATGTGTTTATACGTGTTTATATGTGTTTGTGTGGGATATGTGAGATTGGATAATCAAATCCATGAGTGTGATCGTCTCATTGGGATTGATTTTGTGTTGAATTTGAGAAAGTTCATTCCGTCACTTTGGTGACAAGGAAATGATTTCGTGATTGAAGCGGTTTCGCGTTAATTGTGTAATATTATACGTATAAACGTACTTTTGTGTTATAATTTAAGAATAATTTAGTTTTAGAATTAAGTTAAGAGAAATGAGTTATTTGATGGAGAAATTTCATTTTAATCACTTATAGTGATAATGAAATTGATTGGGTATTTTGAGAGAATTGTTTTGGTTAATATGAGGATGTCTAGGTGATGATTAAAATAGAAAAGTGGTCATCTGTGAAAAAAATGAGTTTGTTAAATACGACATAGTTTTTTGGAATACTTTCTATTTTTAGAAAGTGAATTTGTGAAATGAAAAGTATTTTTGGAAAGTTAATTATTTTTAAAAGTCTAGTAAATTGCGTTTAAGCAAAAAGGTATGTGCAAATAAAAGCTTAAGTTTTTATAAAAACTAAGGTAAGCAAATAATAAGTACATAATAAATATATAAATAAAAATATTTTTTTATAGATGAATAGTAAAAACGAATTTAAAGAGGATAAGGGGAAAGAAAAGAAAAAAAAGAGTTTTAAAAGGAAACAAACTCTAATTAGATATTATCTATAATTAATTGGGGACCGTACAAATAAAAAATTAAATCCCATAACTCATCCCTATTGCTGTCGAATACCCAATCAGAGAGAAAAATAAGCGAAAGAAATTTTTTTGGGTTAAGGTAATTACTAATTCCCTTTGTTTAAATTCTAGTATTATTTTAATTTCATTGTAATTAAGCAGGAGGATTAGTTTAATCATGAAAATAAATAGGGTTTATAAATTAGGTTTTTAAATTCTCTGGATTTATAGTTATTGTAGAATACTGAGTAATCTAATTGTATCAACCAAGAACAACTAGTGAGAATTGGTTGGATTGTTAGAAAACTTTATGGAATATGGAGTGATGTATTGATGAATTGTGGAAATGAATGAATAACAAAATAATAACCAACGCCTCTCGCATGACAAGGAGAGGTGTATAACTACTAAACCTAGAGGCCCCAGGGCTGATAGGGCCACCCATAGGCTCTTGGGCCGATTAGATTTACGAATACTAATCCTTATACTAACTAAGACTAAACTTTACAACTTTGGAAGTGAACGGACACTTTTCCGTGTTCCAACAATCTCCCCCTAAGGGGGTCACTCCAAATTTACAAACTTTAAACCTAGCATACTATGCTTTATTCCTAGATCTTTAGCTCGTACTCTGACTTTCTCTTGTGAATATGTTTAGTTTTGATCAATTGCACTTCTTGTATTGAGCTTGTTTCTTGAACCATGTATTTACAATAGTGATCTTGAGCATCTTCAGATCATCAACCAAGCATAATCACTACGCCAACATTAACTTTGCCACCTTGTGAGACTGTGACTTCTGGACCGACATGCTCATAACAATTCTTGAAAAGCTTTAAATGTTGGCATCTTTCTTGAAATTCCCATTAACTTTATCACTTTGACACTTCTAGAAGAGATGTGTGTATCAGAGTAGCGGAAGTCCTTGAAACGTACTTGAGCTTTCATATGATTATGTTTTATCGGTCGGAATGAGCATGTGGTTAGGATCTGTGGACCAGCTGGAATCAGGAATCTCCACACCATTTTACATAGCCTGCTAACACAGTAGCCAAAAGCAGGGAACGAAATGGCTTTGTATGTCATGTCGCCCAGGTTTGGTTGGAGTAACCTTCCGAATCCGTGAGATTGACTGTGGATCAGATAGATTCAATTTAAGAAGAATCTTCTTGACAGGATTTCCAGCTGTAGTATTGAATCTTTCTAACACATAAGTATTAGATTCATCGTACTCAGCATGTTCTCATTATCGGAACGTCTCAAAGCAGACAGCACGATAAGAGTGAACCAGTGAGTTACTTTCTCACCGATTGAAAATAGAAAATTGATTTGAAAATCAATCGGTGGTAATCACTACAAAATTGTTTGTTTGCGACACAAAAGACCCGAGAAGTGTTTATCATTTCAAAAATTCATTAACAATCGATGATTCCATTTCTGGAAACAAGTTTATTCTTATAGAATCGCACCATCGTTTTCCAGTTGTCACACTTAAGTTTGATTCATAAAGAATCGCACAAGTTACCTACCATGAGCTTGTTTGATGTTGACTCAAGCAGGATTTCCATCTTCATTGTGAATGAATTCACTCTGATGTTCTGGCAAAATCACAAGGATTATGCGAAGGACTCTTAAACATGTCTTGTAATTCACATTGTGTGATTTAGCAAGAAGAATTTGGCAAGTGTCCTAATGAGATTTATGGATGATCTCTTTTGGCTCTAGACTCAATAGTGCACTTTGATTTTAGTGATCGGAGGCTGGAGCTGAGTGCCACCTTTTCAATATCAACTAACTCGGAGTGAGAAAGTCAATAGAAATGAGTGTATCTCCGTGAGTTTTGAAACAAAGTCTTTCTGACTTTGAGTAGCTGGGAGGGGTTGTGCATAGCGTCACTGGGTCCATGACTGTCTTCAATGTCAGACAACACTGAGTGTTTCTGACAGCATATGTATTGACCCGGTTTCTGCCTAAGTGTATGGAGGGCTTCTTATTTTCCACCCTTCTATCCATACTTTTCTTTTTCATTCTCAACCCCTTCAATGCATACCGAGACTTCATGACTAACACCTTGTTGGGTTTGTTCCAGTGTTAGCTCCGTCTCAGTCGGCATTATTCCCTGTTCTCACTTTTTCTCCTTTTTAATCATACCTAAGGGAACATCTTTCTAACACTATCTAGTGTATATCCCTTGGTAATCCCTTCCCTCCGGTTCAGGGCTGGCTCATGGGATCTGAAAACCTAAGCTTAACCACGCGCTTATAACTTCATAAATTTAAGAACGTGTCAGTCTTTTGGTATTTCATCACAATCCTTTCCAAAAACAATTGAAAATTTTAAATCAAAGTGTTTGAATATAAATATCATAAAGATTTACACTTTGGAGAGTTTTTTCATTATCACTTAAAAAGACTCTCCACTCCTTAACAATGTGCAACCGTAAACGTAGTACATCATAGTTATGGAGAGCAATTGAGTTCTATTTTATTTGATGACTTCATGTCAGTATTTTAATAAAGTTCGGTTAATCACCTTTTCACCCCTATCCAAAATGTTAATCCGCAGAGATAATTTTGTGCGGTATCAAATTGAATTACGCGTTCGGGGACAAATTGAGATATGAAACAATTGAATCATGTTATTGCTCCCCCCTCAATTTTGAGGGTTATAAGATGAGCCGAGTACACTTATTTGAAATTTTGAATTTACTTAGAAATTTCTTGAAAAATACTAGTTTTAGTACTCGAGCATATCTTATAATTCACCAATAAGTCTAAACACTAATAATGTACAAATTCACAAGATAAGTGTGTTTACGAGGCTAGACCTTTTTAAGATGAAACATCATATGAATTGAAATCATATGGACCTTGTAAGAAGTCTAGTCACCCCGTATGGTCCTCCACCGATAAATTTCACCAAACTCCTCATTATCCTCCTTCTTTAGCCTCTTGTCACGCCTGGATCAGATGGCTCCCAGCTTTGCCCTGTCAACGTTGGCTCCAAAAGGTCTCGTGGCAAGTACTCCATTCTTATTCCCTTGAGGCGGTCATTAAGAACACTCCGATCGCATCCTAGTGGAGTACCATCGGCTGAACTTGTGGAAGTATCGTCAATGCGCATCAATCTTTCTTCTTGTCTTTATTCTCTAATATAAATCCTCTGGGTCCGGGAGTATGGAGTATAAGCGTCTTGTCTTCTCAATTTGATCTGTACGTCGGCCTTGGTGAGAATTAAGTTCCTTCTGATAAACTTTCAACACCCGTTGAAGATCTCCACACGTCGCTGATGACAACTCTTCGTGTACAACATTCGTAAGGAACGATAAAATGCAATACGTTTCTTCAACGCTTAGATTAGTCCACTTTTCCTTGCACAAGAAGATGCTCAGCATATCTTCGTTTCCTTGTATCCTTAGGTCTGTGTAAGTCACTTCTTTGAACTTGTATGAGAGCACATCATCCCTTCGTACTGTAATCCAATCAAGATGCCCTTAAATCATGCCATTCGACAATTTCAACCTTTGTGACAGCAATTATCCGTCTTTTTGAATAGACGTCCCGAGTTGGTTCCATAAGTTTGCAATTCATAGAACTGTCGCGCTTTTTACCCCAATGCGAAGATACCCAGAGGGCGAAATTTCGTATTTGACGACCGTTTTGACTCCCACATCGAGTTAGGCACTAAGTCTGTTCTATCCATTTGATAATTCCCATTCAATCGCAAAGCCTTAGTCTTCGTAACTGAAATAAGTACTTTTCGGCTTGACAAAACATTCCACCTACGTAGATATTCCAGGTCGTTGTTGATGAAGTGATGAAATGGTATAACACGACGACCTTGAGAATTTGGAACTAACGGTAGTGGCTGTCGCAGATCATGCGGATATTGACGACCCTCAGGGTTGATCCTGTCTAATTTCTCATTGTGGCTTTTGTAGACCTCCTCACAAATATCCAGTCAGTCAAACTCTTGCAAGTGCCTTTCTTCAGCCAAATGTTGGACCAGCTAGTAGTACAGGTGTTAGAGTTTGAAACTTTAGCGCGGTTTAGCACAAAGCGAGAAAGGTCAAATGTAGAAATGGTTAGGTTCATCAAACCTCTCGAGGGTCCTGTTGTGCCAGATTGCTTAAAACCAAGGTTGGACAGATTCATGAACGGCAGGAACAGACGTAATTCCATGCATGATCAGGAGAAGGTAGTCTCGTAGGTTTTTGAAAACCAATCAGGAAGATGTTGGACTTCTTCTTCTGCTTTGCATCTTTGGACACCTTTTTCAAACTCTGGTACTCAGGTCTTTCAGAGATATCATATCGGAAGTTCTGTCCTCTGTCTTGTTGCGTTTCACTTGAGCAACTGTAGAAGCGGGTTCCTTTTCCTACCGTCCTCTTTTGGACCCCCGTCTATTCCAAGCGAGGGTTCTTCACATCATCTGCCCCATCTCTAGTCTTTAATTGTGACTGTATCGCCATAATGATCCTAACATGATCTTTTTCAAGCTCATACGCCTCAACTAAGTCCTTATAGAGCCGTCTCTGAATGTCTGACCTGTTGATAGAATTGTTAGTTTCCATCTTGTCAATTAGGATCTTTTTCAGCTCTAATTCTGAGAGATTTGCAACGACACAGCACGAGATGAGTTTTTGCTTCCTTGTGATCGCACCAGAACCACACGACTCGAGTCGAATTCGTTACGAACTTCTCAACTTAGAATAATTTTGGAGCTTCCTTTCTTTGACGTTTCCTTGATGATTTTCTTCATTCCGTCATCAATTTGTCTCAAGGAATTATTGAATAATTGCAGTAGAAGACTCTTCTCGAATTCTGTCATACTTCAGTTGAACTGCAACGTCCACTGCTTCCTGCATTTTATGCGCTAGATACTGGTCTACGGTGCTAGGAATAGAGGAGAGCGCTTCAGCATATTGATTGGTTTGCTTGAGTTCGGAGAAGTTGTCTTCTAGTGCTTTCAGTCTATGATCAAATCCAAACAACGAGGCAAAGTTGGGAAGATTTTGTAGGAGGGAGCTTGTAGTAGTTGCCGGTGTCATAATTGGTGGTTGTTGAGTTTGAATGACGATAGGATGTGGTGTTGGAGGGCGATTGATTTGTGCAGTGAAGGATGGCTCCATGATGGCTGTAACAGAAGTATCAATGAGAGAAGTGGCTTCAGTATGTTGTCGAAAAATATCATCAACACCCGTATCTTGGTTTGGATTCAACATGTTGGAGACGAATCCAGAAGATACAGACGAACTCTGTTGTTGACCATCAGGATTAACCGGAGTTAGGGTCACATGAGTGTCTTCAACATCTGTCATTACTTTATCTCTTCCATCAAGATCGGTATTGGTATCTTTGACTGCCTCATTTCCTTGATCCTGTTCATCTGTAGCATCTTTATCCGACTTTGCGCCTGCAACATTTGCTCCTTCAACGTCATTGTCACTATCTTCCTCATCTGATGATGAAATACTAGAATCATCTTCATCAGTATCCTTTTCATGTATTATTTCATCATCATGAGTCGTGAGCTTTGGATTACAAATCATCACCTCATTTTCTGATTCAGTCAATTCTTCACATCATCCATCTTCAGCTTTTTATCATCAGTCATGTGCAATCATCATCATCTTCTTGATCATTCTCATCATCGTCATGGTCATCATCATCTTCTTCTTCCTGGGTAGTCTCATGAACGTCATGTTTCTCTGCATCGTCATCATCCTGATCTTGCTCATCATCTTGATCATCGTCGGTTGATTTCCAAGATATATCATCCTCTGAGTCATAATCAGGAGCATCGGGAACCCCTGGTTTAACACCAGTTCCTTCATCTGCTCCAGAACCACTAGCATGAGAGCTATGAGTTTCTTGACGGCTTCTTTTTATGGCTATTTTGAGTTGCTGAGCCTCTGTCAAATCTGCCTCAGGGATTTTCTCCAGCTCTGTCGTCTTTTGTTTTCCTGTTCCAGTCTTTCCTTGGGGCATTGGAGGCTTCCGTTTAGGGATGCAACTGTATAGCTTTCTTCAGCTTCCTTTTGTCTTAGGAGGAATTGTTCCTGAATCCAATAGCGTAATACTCTTGTAGGATCTGAGTTGCGGATGTCCTCGTTGTTTACATGCCACTGGCAAATAGCCCCCCGTACAACTGAGTGGCTTCATTCCTAAATATAACATTGATTGTGGTAAACATTGGATCATCTCTGGTGTAGTGCCAATTGACCTTGTTTCTTCTCGGAATCGAAGGATCTTTTTCCATCACATAGTTGACGACTATTTTGGGTGAACCGAGGATAGTACATCGCACCTGCCCTTCTTCATACTTTTTTGTTCTCAATCTGAAAATGATGTAATTCCCACAGAAGATAGCATAATCAACATTCTTCTTATTGTACATACCCCACAAGATTTGAGCTTGAGAAAGACGAAGACTGTCATAGGATGGTTTACCACTGAGACATTTGTTGATGATAGCAGCAAATGATCTCCAGGGTTGATGCAGTTTATTGACATTAACGTCAGTGATCTTCCTTATATCTCCAGAGTGACCAAGACTAGCTAGAAAGGCGAGAATCTCCTTCTCAAGAGGTGGTTCTTCAAACTTCTTATTACCGACTTTAGGGCAAATTTGAAGAATGTCTCTGAATTGATCAAGACCGAGAATGTGCTTTTTGTTATTCATCTTGAATCTGACAGATCGGTTATGAACATAAGCAGAGGCCCAGAATTCTTGCATATAGATCTCTGGAGCATCAGCAGTGACTTGGAATGCCTTGTAGAAAGGAGTGAGTTTTAACACATCGTAGACCACTTGAAGAGTTGCTTCCTTTGATGTGACATCCGAACTTAAGCGAAGATTACATTTACCAATCTTAAGTCGGTCAGCAGGAGCCACCAATGCATCATCCAAAGCAATCTGATCCGCTATTGAGATTTCCATGAGTCTGTTTAAGAAAGAGTGAGTGCAGTTTATAAGAAGACACAATCATTCATTCATGAGAACCTTTATGACTTTTAGCACTTTTGAAGATCAATCAACTTAGATAGACAAATAGCGTATGAGACACAGGCACCTATCCTAACTACTAAGTTGAATGTAGTTAACCTTGGGTTTGTCAAGCTTTTATGTCTATTTTAAACTAAGAGATTTGTTTAATTTAATCTTAGTGAGAAAAAATCTGATCTTAAGTGTGTTATGTCGGAAAAAATTGGTTAAGTGTTGATAACTTCACTCGTTCGGTCCTCAAAGAAAACACCTTGATCGGTTTCCACTAAATTACGCTCGTTCGGTCCATTTAAACAAGCACTCGTTCGGTCCATATAATCCTACAGTCGTTCGGTCCTCACTATGAGTTGCTCGTTCGGTCCTTACTAACAGTCGCTCGTTCGGTCCTCACTTTCTGTCTCTCGTTCGGTCCTCACTATCTTTCTTTCATTCGGTCCTTACAAGGATTCACTCGTTCGGTTGATACTGAATCCTATCGTTCGGTTCTTACTAGATTTCACTCGATCGGTTCCCTGTATACTGACACTCGTTCGGTCCATATTGTAAATCACTCGTTCGTTCCTCACGTTTAGTCACTCGTTCGGTCCAGGTTAGATGACACTCGTTCGGTCCGTATTATAAGTCACTCGTTCGGCCCTCACGTTTAGACACTCGTTCGGTCCATTTCAGATAACACTCATTCGATCGTCATTGACTCGAACGGTCCATACTGAGTAAATTATCTAACGAGCAACAATTTACACATAGACACTCGAGAAGAGAAACAAGAACTAGCACTAGATGAGATGAACATTACATGTCATATTATGGTTATTCCACACATAACTCCTAACACACATACAACATATAGCATAGCCTTAATTTTTCAAGCACAAAATCAATCAAGTATACATTTGAAATTAAGTCTAATGACAAACTGTGATAATATATTACTCTACACTCCAATCTAAGCAAAACGCCTCATTCAATTTGAGATTTCATCTTGCTTTGATTGGGAGTGATATTTTGGATTGATTGGTGATGGGGGGGGTGTGGTTTTCTGTAGTATGGTATTTAGGGGTTGTTGTGTGGTAGAGTACTAGAATTGGAACTGCTTGATTTTAGACCATGGATTGGAGTGTTTTGAGGGGCTGCGTGTTGGTGTTAAAGTGAGGGGATGGGTGGGGCGTGTTCGAGATGAAATTTAATCCATAGGGTGGGTTTTGCTTTGGGCGTAGCGGTGTGGTGAGGTGTGTAGGGTATTGGTTGTGTGGATGGTGGTTTGTGTTCCCTTTATTCGGGTGGTGACTTGTTAAGTTGATTTTTTAGTGGTGCGATGTAGTGGGTGATGTGAGGGGGGTGGGGTTTGGCTGGGTGGGGGTGGGTGGGGTGTAACGTGTATATCTTTTTGGGGGGTGGGGGGGTTGGGGGTTGTTAATTGGGGTTAGGGCAAGTACTTCGTTACGCGTGGACAAGAAGATAGTTTCATCGTATGTGGTGAGGGACACTATAATGTTGGTTGTTATGGGGTTTTTCTTGTGGTATCTCTATTTGCATCATCTTGGGAATGATGGTTTGTTACTCTCTTTCCATAGTGACATAAGGTGCCACTTAATAGCTACCATTTAGGCTTATAATATTATCAATGGTATCTATTTTTGGCACACTATCGTTTGTGATTAGTATGAAAACGTCTATGCCTGGTGAGTTCGGGTGCGATTTGAATTTAGTTTCTCCCTGTCTGACAGTCGCATATTGATTTGTCTAATAAGATTTAGTAGGACATGTATCTCCAACTATTATCAATGTTAAAGTTTTTAGTTAGGCTTAAGAGATGGTGGACTATGTGTGTGTCGATGAATGTCTAGGTGATATTTGATAAATGTTTTCAGGAGCTGGACGAAAGGTAGGTGTTGGATTGACTATATTGACCCACCCAACACAACAACATCTACTACCAACAATTGTATGATATAATTGATTGCTCTTATGGGTGTTTCACATCAAATGCGCTGAAACCGTTCACTATGGATATAGGTAAGCTCGGGTGGTTGTGATAAGTATTATCTTGGACTTTGCTTGATGGTCATTTAAGTTATGCGTCCACTTGGAACATGGAGAGGCATGGTTTTGTTTTGGAAAAATGTGGGTGGATTATTATGGAGGGGGACGATGTATGTCTGGGTTGGAAGATTCTGGTGTTATTTTGCGGGGGTATTGCGGTTTGATCGTGATCTTCAAGTGGGGACTGGTTGTGGTTTATTTATTGGTTTCTTCTGCTGGGTCTACGCTATATGTGTACTGCTTGTATCATTGCTGGGTGGTATATGAATGCTTTGTTAGCTTTATTAGTGCGTGAGTGGGATGTTGAATGGGCCAGCTGGTAATTGGTTTAGGAGGGGGGTTCAATGCGGGGGGAAGATGGGGGTGTGGTCTGGATGGGGGGTGGGAGGGGGGGGGTTTTGGAACGGGAGTTTTCTTATGGGATGGTTTTTTCGTATTGGGGGAGTGAGGAGGGGGGGTAGGTGGCGGAGTGGGGGGCTGAGAGTTACGGGGGAGTGATTCTATATGGGGTGTTAGTTTTTGTTTTTTGGATTATTTTTTGGTGTTTTGGAGGTTTTTTGTGGGTTGTATTAGGGTCGGTGTTGACGATGGTTTGGGGAATTGGGTCACATTTGTCTATTCATCTTACCATATTTGGACCATTGTTGAAGTGATCCGGCGGTGTATATTCTCCGCTTTCCCATAGATTGTTGATAAGAAACATTTATTTCTTTCTGGCCAAGAGCTCTTAGTAAAGATGTCCCGCCAATTGTGTTCCGTATTGACAAAGTAAAGTTCGACAACACACCATACTTATCAACTGCTCCTGGATGAAGTTGAAACCTGATGTTCTTTATGCTGTTGGATGGGGATATGTGGAACGTTGTTATGAGCCAAGCAATAAGGGTGGCATCAAGGGAATTTTAATGAGGATGTGGGGTGCAACTGTTCCTGTAGTGGTTGAAAGTTTGGGTATTTGATTGCTGGGGTTTGGGAACATTGCACATGTCAATGCTCGGGTAATCGCTTGGGTGGATCGGAAGGCGCAGAAGCATGACAGTGGGAACCGACTCGGGCGCCGACGAAATAGGGAGCGAGGTCTCGTGTTGACTGGGAGCGGTTGTGGGATGTGCACCTGGTCACTGCGAACCGCAAGGGTAATGGTAAAGGATAGAAAATCGTATTATCATACGAAGGGTGGGGGTGGTTTTGTTACTTGCCTTTTGGTGTTTATTTTTGTGTTTTTTTTTGGTGTGGGATTGAATCGAGTCGCTTCTGAGTTTTCGGGGGGTGTCGGGGTTGATGTAATATTTTGGGTGAGCATCGAGTAGACTGATGGGTTGGAGGTGGGTTGTGAGTGGGCAAGTAGGGTTGGGAGTGGTGACTGTGAAGGTGTGGTGATTGGGATCACACTTATGGGAATTTGTGGGAGTGGGTGGCTAGTGTTTTTTTTTTTGTTGGGGTTTTTTGTTTTTTATTGTTTTTTTCCTTTTTTTTAACTTTTGTCTGTTTTGGGTGCGTAGATCAGGGTGGGGTAGGTGAGGGTGCTTGGTGGTGTGGATGTGGGGAGGGGGGGAGGTTTCTTGAGTTGGAATTCTATGACTATGGTTCATGTCTGCTTCGTGGGTGGGTTTTGTTATTAGTATGGGGCGGATGTGGGGTTTGGGGTGCGGGTATTCTTGATTTTCGTTTTTTTTTTGGTCTGTTGATCGTATGGGGTTGGGGGTATGTGATTGGGTGTAGGATGGGGAGAAGAAAAAGGGGAGGGGGGGGAGGGGGGGGGGTGGGGGATTGGGAGTTGGTTGGGGGAAGTGAACATTGAGCAGGAGAGAAGGGGTGTGGGGGAGTGTTAGATTTTTATTTAACTTTGTGGGAAGTGAGTAGGTGGGGTGCAGAATATGTAGGCCTGATTGGTGGGGATGGTCTGAGGGTGACGGGGGGGGTGTGTAAGTGCTGGAATGTGGGGTTTAGGGGGTGTGACCTCTATGAGATAAACATAATATTTTTTTCTGTGTAGGGGAGGGTTGGTTCATTTGGTGGTGTGAGTGGAGTACAGCTGAGTACGTCGAAGAGGTGTGTGACGTGCGGGGTATATTGTTGGGTGCTGGTTCGTTAGTTTCAATATTTTTACATACTATCCCAATGGTACAGTATGAAATGCAATTCTTGATTGACCTCTGATGTGTTCTTGTGAATTATTTTATTCACATGGGGGGTGATTATTTTTGTTTTTTTTTTTCTTGTTTTTTTTTTAATGATGTTTGTGTTCATTTTTATGTGGGGATTATGTAACGAGTTTCTTATTAACACCTGGTGGAGTGTTTTGGTTTTGGGGGGTTTTTTCTGGGGGAGGTGAGCCAGAGATTTATAGAGGGTTAGTGGGGGGTTGGTGGGAGGGGGGGTGGGGTGGGGGGAGTGGGGTGGGGAGCGGAAACACGTGAGGGGGAATGGTCAGGGGGTGGGGGTCTGGGGGTGGGGGCGAGTAACGCGGGGCGGTTTGTCAATGGCGTTCGGGTCTCGGTGGAGGAGTGCGGTTTGTTGGGTGAGGTTTGTTGGGAGGGGTTAGAGGTTGGGTGGTTAACGCAGTAGGGCAGAGGCGGCGTGGGTACAGGTTAGGAGTATACAGTTGGGGGGGGGGGTGAAGTGGGGGGAGGGTGGGAGCGGGAGGGGGGGAGGAGGGGGGGGGAGGGTTGGTTGGGGGTGGGTTGGGGAGGGGGAGAGGGTGGGGGAGGGGGGGAGGGGGTGAGAGAGGGTGAGGGGGAGTAGTGGGGGGTGAGGGTTGGGGGGGTTTTTCTGCTCGATGCACAGGGTGGGAATGGGTTACACAAGAAGAGAGAAAGATTATATTTTCCGGTAAAACCTAGATATCTTGTTTGGACATTTTTAGATTGGTTGATATGATGAGTTTTTTGAGGCTTGGGAGTGGAGGGGTTCAAATGGTCGCTGCTGGTGTGTGGGAACACGGGCCTAGGGTAGGGAGCGCCAGGGGCAAACGGTGGCAGGGGTTCGTTTAGGGAGAAAAACGAGAATACACTAAGGACCAGCACAAAAAACACGAAGAAGTAGAAAGTGTATATACGAAGGGTTTCGGCGGATGTGGGTTGTACTTGGAAGGTGAATTGTGGTTCGGCTGAGGGTGGAGTGTGGGGGGGAGGAAGGGAGTGGGGAGGGGGGGAGAGCGGGATGGGGACAATGGCTTGTGGGGGAGCGCGTGGGGGTGCGCGACGGAAGGGGTTCACAGGTGGCGGGTGGGGGGGGTAGAGGGATGAAAGAGGTCGGGGGGGGGGGGGGGGGCAGTAGGGGGGGGCGCGGGGGGGCGAGGGCGGCGCGAGTTCGCTGTTTCGCTGTTTATATGTATGGGGGGGGTTGGGCAGCCTTAACTGCGACTTACTCTGGCTGCGAGATATTACTATGCGAGTGTCGTGTGGTTATGTACTTGATTTATATTGATTATTGGGTGAATTTCTATCGTCCCTACAGTGAGTTAGTTTCGAGTTCTTGTAGAAAAAAATAAATATATAAGACTCGTTTACTAATCTTAAGCTGAACAAGGCCTAGTGAAATGTCAGGGGTTTTTTGATTCAGTTCGCATGGGTCTTTTTCATTCGCGTGTGTATGTGAATCTCGTGCTTATATTGAGGAAGACTTTGTAGTGGGGGAAAAAGAGAATCAACGGGGAAGGGTTGGATGTGAATGAAAACAATTGAGAAATTGAAGTCGATTGTAAGAGTAAAATTACCACCGATGAGATAAGACGTAACAAATTTTCTTTTCTTTTCTCTCGACATGCGTTGACCTTAACAAAATTAAGGGTTGTTGTAGTTCAATTTGTTAAAATAGTGATCTCGACGTCATTTTGATATTGGTTGCTATTGTGTTATATATGAGCAGGTGTTCTTTTTATTGGGCTATTTAAAGTGGTTTGACTCGAGGTAGCTCTTTGATGTTATTGTGGGAGTATAGTATTTAAGGAACGTTTTATGGAGGGTGGATTGATAATAATTGTTAGAACAGTATAAGGAAAATAGATTAATAATGAGAACAGGCGGTAATATAAATATAAATTTCATTTAAAGCAGGGAATTCACAGTCGGGGGAGGTAAGTTCAGAATAATCACAACTCAATGAATTAAAATGAAATATAATTGTGAAAATCAGACGGGGTAATTATAGAGATCACAGCAATGGTATCAGAATTATAATATAGTTACATAAAAATTGGGAAATATCTAGAATATTTTATAAAACGCCGTGTAAATATGAATCAATAGAAAATTTTCTCCACAATGTGAGTATGAGACATAGGGCAAAATAATTATATAATAATGAAAATAGGAAAAAGGCCACAACATCTCAATATCCCTAAATAAATTTTTTTTTTTTTTAAGTTAGTTTATGCTACTATGGTGAGAAAAAAAACTTTAAATTTGAAGGAAATAAAAATAAATTAAATATCAAGAAAAAGGAACAGCCATTTTACTATGCCCTTTTGTGGCCTACTTTAAAAATAGGCATACAGATATAATAACATTGCTCAATTTAGTCATTTTAGTGCTTTATTAATTCATACCAAACTCAGCTTGTTTTTCTTATTTTTTTTTTTTATGAACAACAGCTCCATGCAGGGGTGGGGTGAGTGTAGGGTCTTCCTTATTGAGCACCCCACAGTCCTATCTGTGGTTGGCCTATCTTCAAAATAGAGTAGAGCTAAGGTATTTATTTATATATTTTTTGAGTTTGGATTCTTTTTGCAACTATCTTAATCTCCTAAACGCTTTAATGTAAAAAACATGGTTTCTATTAAAAGTACAAAGCAGGAAGTGAAAGACAATAGCTTAACGTAAAACAGGTTATGCATCAATGAGCTTAAGCAAGAGCTTAAAACAGCTTAGAAAAGACTTTGACAAACAGGATAGTAGAGCTTACAATCTAAAAAAGAAACTCAATTTTCATTAATTTCAGAAAAAGGTACAATGCTTAAATTAAAAGTCAATAAGCTACAAGTTAACTAAAATAAGCTGATAAGAAAATTAGATGCCTCCAAAGGGCTTACAAATGGTCCTATTTATAGCTAAAGATCTTCAAACTTGGTTCTTCCAGCTGTGCTTCCTTTGTGAGAGCAAACAAAGGTGTTTTTGTTCTGTGAGAGGTTTCCCAAAGTCATCTTAGCCATTAATCTTCTTTGTGCTTCTTTAAAAATCATCATAGTCGTTGGATTAATCTTTGAAAAACGTGGGATTGCCAACTTGGATGTGGGGTTTAGTGGAGTGGGGGTGAAGGTTTTATCTGGGTAAAACATGGAGATTGAGTGTTTTGGGGAGAGGGAAGGAAGACAACCCGTGACTAAGAAATGGGGTTTTGAGCTTGGGCGGGAAAATTAGTTTTATAAAGGTTGGGGATAATCAGGGTAAGAGTTTGGCTGGTTGGCAATTTTAGTCCCTCAGAGTTATAGGTATCCTTGCAAAACTAGTCCTTGTGGTGATATGTGTTTGGGGAGATGGCAGAAGTGCCCCCTCAACTCATATATGTAAATTTCATGCATGGTCCTTGTGTGATATAACTTTAGGGGTTTGGCAGAAAGGGCCCCTAAAGTTATATTTAGGTAAATTGCAATTTCAGCCCTTGACCCTTTTATCCTTGTTTTACAACTTTGGGATTTGGCTTTGGTCCCTTGAAGTTGTATTTTTCTGATTCAGCTTCTCGGGGTTGACTTTGACTTTGTCGGGGTTGACTTTTCTGTTGACTTTTTGACTTTGACTGTTTCTTCACGCTCTTTTCATTCTCGTGCTCGGTTTTGTCCTTTTTAGCTTTGTTTTTGTCCTTTTCTTGAATATCCGTTTCCTGCACAATACAAATGCAAAACATACAAATACAATGTATTTTTGGTACGTTTTTAGTCATTTAAGTCCGTTTTTAATGGAAAATGGTATGTGTAATTAAGCACATACCAAAATCCCCCATACTAAGATACTGCCGTATCCTCACGCAATGTTATG
>BQNB010140421.1:0-17416 GCA_026074375.1 Tanacetum coccineum | reverse complement strand
CTAAGAAAAATAAAATGAGTCCAACAACTTATCTTAATAAGCTGGAAATAAGCTAAAAAGGTTTGAAAGCTTAAAATTGAAAAACACCCTAAAATACCAAGTGACCCAAGTGTCTAACCGAAAAGACCCAAGGGCGCAGATGGTAGACGTGTGTGGTGTTAAAATGTTGGGATGTTAAGGTTGAGGTCCCGGGTTCGAGCATGTGACTTTCCTATACTCCCAACATTTTTGTTTTTGGATTTTTCTTTTTGGAAAAGTTGAAATAAGCTAAACTAATCACTTTTAATAAATGGACTTTTATCTTAAACTTAATAATAAGCTGGGAAAAAGCTAAATAAAGGTGACAGTTTTGCTTATTTTGACTCAAGGAATATAGCTAAACTGTTAAGCTTTTTGGGGACTCAATAAGCATTTGTAAAACTGATAAGCATAAAACAGACTTGGACTTACACCTAATAAGCACTGATGACTAAAAATGAGCTACTATAATAAGCTGAAAAGCACTGAAAATGACAGCTTGCTTATTGAAAACTAAATGAGATTATGCTAAACTGTTTTGAACTTTTAGGCCTAAATAAGCAATAAGAAACCTAATAAGCTAAAAATAGATCCTGACCTAGACCTAAGAAGCACTAATAAATAAAAATAAGCAAATCAATTAAGCTGGAAAATCATTAAAAGCACAAAGTCAGCAGCCCTTAAAGATGACTTTTAAAGGACTAGACCACAACCTTTAAGCTAAATTTGAGACCTAATAAGCACTAGGCAAAAGTTAAAAACTAAAAACAGATTAAGACTTATACTTAAACTACACTAATAAGCTGGAAATAAGCTAATAAGTCTAGGAATAAGCTAGAAAAAGCAAACTGAAAAGGCAGCCTACACTACTATATTTTTGGATCTTTCAAGCTGAATTGGCAAATTTGCAGCCACATTTAGGACTCAAAGTTACTTTTGACAACTTATACACTAGAAACAGATTTAGATCAGCTTTCAATAAGCTGAATGCAATAAAGATTAATCTAAAAACAGCTAGATTCTGACCTCTAATGAACTGCAAAAGCTGACTTTTAAAACCAATCCCACTACTGCCAACACTTAACTGTTTTTGGCCCTAATTACTAAAAAGGCTAAACTAAAATCTATTGACTCTTAACAGATCTAAAATGATGCATAAGAAACAAATTTAGAGCACAAAAAACTACAACTCAAGAGGCTTTTTAAGCAATGCATCAAATAAGCAGAATGACACACTTATAGACTAACAGATTTGGAATTTGCTAGAAAAAACTACCAATCATATCTAAACTAATCCAAAGCTTAAGAGAACTTGTTTTTAAACTTATTTAGAGCTTATGAAATCTGACTTGAAAGCTAAAAACAGCCTGAACATCATTTAACTATGTTAAATCTGCTTATCCCAAACACCCCTTTAAAAATTCTAAAAACCATATATAGGCTAAAACAGATTTGAATAAGCTACAATTCTTGAAAACAGATGATTAACTAATCATATTAGGGACAGATAAGCTAAAACTTTAGAAAATTCAGCACTAAATAGCAAGCTAAACTTATAAGCAGATTTGACTTCTTAATAAGCAGTTTTAACTAAAACTAACAGTTTTATATCAAATCTATACTAAACTATATTTAAGCTATAAACTATACTAAATAAACATAAACAAGCAACATTAAGCAGAAATAAGCACCAAATAAGCAGAGTTATAAGCTAAAACAGAAAATTAAGCTAAAAATGAAATAATGAACACACCTTTGTCCTTTGCTTAAACAAGGACTGAAATGCTCAATGAGCTTATCTACAAAGCTCTAGCTTGTTTTCACAAGCTAGTAAAACCCATAAGCCCATCCCTTTTTGGCTTATCTTCCACAAGAGCTTTTGAGTGATTTTGAGTGAAAATAGCTTAAACACTATAAGTTATGGAAAAACTTATAGTGCTTAAGTAAAACAGCTTAAATAACAAAGAAAAGAGCTTATATGAGCTTAACAAACATTTTCAAAACATAAATTTCATTAACTTAAAAATAGAATTTAAACATAAAACTTAGAATTTCATTAATACTTAAAAACTGAATACAAAGCTTTAAAAGGAAGTACAATAAGCTGAAAAATACAATATTGATTAATTAAAAGCTACCCTAGATAAGATAAAACTAGATACCCTAAACAAAGAAACTAGTCTTCTATATATAGCCGAATAGAGAAGGTTCTAGGTCTTGATGCTTGTGCTTCTTCTGTGAGGAGGATGAGAGAGTGTTCTCCAAGCCATGGATCTCAGCCTTTGATCTTCTTGTTGTGTTTCTTTGATCTCATAACAGCCCTTGATTCTTCTTGTCCAATAATCCTTCATAGGATTGCCAACATGTCTTATCATCTTGCTGGGGGTAGGGTTTGAGTGGGTTTTTGTCGGGTTGCAGGGTTTAATGAAAGAGACGGGTGAATAGTGGGATTTGGCAGGTAAATGGTTTTGAGCTTATTTGGGGAAAAGGGATAATGGGGTTAGGGAGTTTGTTAGGTGTAGGGACTAATGGTGTAAACCATTAAGGACTAACGGTGTTAGTCCCCAAGGACTAACGATGTAACAGGTTTTAAAGGTGTTATGGTTAAGGCTAATGTTAGGCTTATATTTGGGCCGGTTTGGATGGTTTTGGCTTTGTTTTTGTCCTTTAGTGAATATCCGATACCTGCACAATATACAAAGTAAAACAAACATATATTTGGTATTTTATGTTCGTTTTTGGTCATTTAAGCTCATTTTCATAGGTAAAAGGTATGTGTAATTAAGCACATACCACCACCAGTCATTGAGGATTAGAATTCTGATGATGAAAGTGAGGTAGAAATTATACCTAAGGTTAAAACTGTTAGTTCTAGCACTGAAAAGATAAAATTTATTAAGACTGCTAGGGAAACAGTAGAAACATCTAAACAAAACAAACACTATCCTAGAGGGAACCAAAGAAACTGGAACAATATTATGTCCCAAAGACTAGGAAGTGACTTTAAAATGATTAATAAAGCTTGTTTTGTTTGTGGTAGTTTTGAGCATCTTCATTATGTGTGTGATAAAAAGGTTATAAGACCAGTGTGGAACAACACAAGTAGGGTGAATCACAAGAACTTTGCTAAAATGACTCACCTTCACCCTAATAGAAGATTTGTTCTACAAGCAGTATTAACCAGGTCTGGTAAAATTAATACTGCTGGTGTAAGTGTTAATACTGTCGTCAGACCAGTTAGTACTGTTGGCTCAAAACCAACTGTGAATTATCCTAGATCAATATCAAATGCTTATAAAAAGGGATATTCATAAGTCACAAGGCCAATTAACAAGTATTCAGAATACAAAAATAGTATTTTCAATAACAAAGGTTAATTCTGTCAGGGTAAAAGATACTACTGCTAGGGATAGAGCAGTAGTAAGTGAAAATAAGGGAAAAGGGGCTAATGCTGTTAAGGCCTCAACATGATGGGTATGGAAAGCCAAAAATAGCAGTGCATCAAATACTTTTAAGAAATATTCTTACATTGATGCACGAGGCAGATCCAAGTCTATAATGGCTTGGATCCCCAAAAGAGTCTAATTCTCTTATTTAATGTGCAGGGCAACCCACAGCAGAAGGAGTACAAGGAAAAAGGAGTTATTGATAATGGTTGCTCAAGGCACATAACTGAAAACAAATGCTATCTTACTGAGTATGAAGATTATGATGGTGGATTTGTTTCCTTTGGAGATGGTAAAGGTAGAATTTCAAGAAAAGGTAAATTCAAAACAGGAAAATTGGATTTTGATAATGTGTACTTTTGTAAGGAGCTTAAGTATAACTTGTTTAGTTGTCACAAATATGTGACAAAAAGAATAATGTTCTTGTTACTGACACTGAATGTCTTGTCTTATTTTCTGACTTTAAGCTACTTGATGAAAGTCAAGTCTTGCTGAGAGTTCCAAGAAAGGATAACATTTACAGTGTTGACCTAAAGAGTGTTGTTCCCACTAAAGGTTTAAATTGCTCTTTGATAAGGCCCAATTGATGTATCAATTTTCGGCTAGGAGGCTTGGTCAATAAACTTTAAAAAACATAAACAAACTTGTGAGGGAAACCTTGTTAGAGGTTTGCCTTTAAAGATTTTTGAAAATGACCATTCTTGTGTTGCTTGTCAGAAAGGAAACCAACACAAAGCCTCTATAAGTCCAAAACTAGTGAACTCTAGCAGCAAACCCTTAATTATGCCTTCATATTGACCTTTTTGGTCCTATCAATGTTTAAGAGTTAGAAAAAGTCTTAATTGCCTAGTTGTCCATGATGACTTTAGTGGATTTCTTGGGTATTCTTTTTTGCCACTAAGGATGAAACTAGTGGGATATTAAAGACCTTCATAAGTGAAATAGAAAATCAACTAGACTATAAAGTAAAAGTTATCAGAAGTGACAATGGAACTGAGTTCAAAAATAGTGTAATAAATTAGTTTTGTGAAATGAAGGGTATTAAGAGGGAATTCAGTATTGCTAGGACTCCTCAGCAGAATGGTATTGCTGAGAGGAGGAATAGAACACTGATAGAGGCTGCAAGAACTATGTTAGTTAACTCTCTATTGCCAACTTACCTTTTGGGCTAAAGCGTTAATACTGCTTGCTATGTGCTAAATAGGGTCTTAGTTATTAAGCTTCATAACAAGACCACCTATGAACTTATTCCATGAAAGAACCTATGATAGACTTCATGAAACCTTTTGGGTGTCCTGTTACCATCTTAAATACCAAGGATCATCTAGGCGATTTGATGGAAAAGATGAGAGGTTTTTTGTTGTGTACTTATGGTTAGAAGCCTATGAGAGTATTTAACTAAAGAGGAACCAATTATGTTGAGAAGACCTTAAACTAGGGATTTCTTAAAAATACACCAAATGTGACAGGAAATGGACCAGACTGGCTTTTTGATATTGATTCTTTGACAATATCTATGAACTATGTGACAGTTGTAGTAAATCAAACTAATGGTATTATAGGAGCTAGAGATAATATTGTTGTAGGTCAAGCTAAAAAGAAGATAGAACCTGAGCAAGAGTACATCCTGATACCTTTATGCATAACTAATCCATTAATCTCTCAAGGTCCTAAGGACAGTGAAGAAGATGTTGGTATGAAGCCTACAAAAGTGAATGAAAGTGGAGCTTCTGATAAAGGTGAGGAGGATGAACAAGACACAAGAAGTGAGTTTGAAAGGCTACTTCAACAAGAAAAGCAAACTAACAGCACTAATAGTTTTAATACTGTTGACACACCTGTTAGTACTGCTGGACCATCTTTTACTAATGATCATCCATCATCATTAGTTAATGCTGCTGAAGCTTCAAATGCATTTGAGGATCATCTATTTGAACGATTTTCTCCTTTTTAAAATGCACTTGCTCTTCCACATGTTCCAAATGTATTTTCAATTGATGATACTAGAATTTTTGGTAATGCTTATGATGATGAAGATGTGGGTGCAGAAGCTGATCTAAACAACTTGGAAACAACCATGAATGTCAGTCCTATTCCCACAACCAGAATTGACAAGGATCATCCTAAAGACCAGATCATTGGAGACTTAAATTCAGCTATTCAAACAAGGAGAATGACCAAGATTTCTGATGAACATGCTATGGTATGTTACATTAATAAGCAGAGGAGAACAAATCACAAAGATTATCAGAACTGCTTATTTGCCTGTTTTCTCTCTCAAATGGAACCCAAGAAAGTGATTCAAGCTCTGGAAGATCCAAGTTGGATAGAAGCAATGCAAGAGGAGCTTCTACAATTTCAACTTCAGAAGGTTTGGACACTGGTTAATCTACCTAATGGCAAGAGGGCCATTGGAACAAAATGGGTCTTTAGAAACAAAAAGGATAAGAGAGGGATTGTAGTGAGAAACAAGGCAAGACTGGTTGCACAAGGTTACACGTAAGAAGAAGGCATTGATTATGATGAGGTTTTTGCTCATGTTGTTAGGATAGAATCAATCAGGTTATTTTTGGCCTATGCATCATTTATGGGGTTCATTGTGTACGAGATGGATGTAAAAGCCTTCTTATATGGTACTATTGAAGAGGAGGTTTATGTGTGTCAACCTCCTAGTTTTGAAGATCCACAGTTCCCTGACAAAGTGTATAAGGTAGAAAAAGCTTTATATGGTCTACATCAAGCTCTTAGAGCCTGGTATGAGACCTTGTCTACCTACTTAATTGAAAATGGATTTAGAAGAGGCACTATAGATAATACTTTGTTCATCAAGAAGGACAAAGGTGATATCTTGTTAGTACGGTGTATGTGATGATATCATCTTTGGGTCAACTAAGAAGTCCATATGTGATGAGTTTGAAAGTTTGATGCACAAGAGATTCCAGATGAGTTCTATAGGGGAACTTACTTTCTTCTTAGGGTTACAAGTACAACAAAAGAAGGATGGAATCTTCATTAGCCAAGACAAATATGTGGCTAAAATATTGAAGAAGTTTGATTTTGCACAATGAAGACAGCAAGCACTCCTATGGAACCTAACAAGGCATTGGTCAAGGATGAAGAAGCTGATAGTGTGGATGTTCATTTATACAGATCAATGATTAGGTCATTGAGGTACTTAACAGCTTCTAGGCCAGACATAATGTTTACTGTTTATGCTTGTGCAAGGTTCTAAGTTACCCCTAAAACCTCACATCTTCATGCTGTGAAGAGGATCTTTAGATACTTGAAAGGTCAACCTAAATTAGGCCTTTGGTATCCTAGAGATTCACCATTTGACTCTGAAGCCTTTTCTGATAGTGATTATGCTAGAGCTAGCCTTGACAAAAAATCCACAACAGGAGGTTGTCAATTTCTTGGCAAGAGATTGATTTCATGGCAATGTAAGAAGCAGACTATAGTTGCAAATTCTACTACTGAAGTAGAGTATGTTGCTGCTGCTAATTATTGTGGACAGGTGCTATGGATTCAAAATCAAATGCTTGATTATAGGTTCAACTTCTTGAACACCAAGATTTTCATTGATAATGAAAGAACCATTTGTATTGTGAAGAATCTAGTGTTTCACTCTAAAACCAAGCACATAGAGATTAGGCACCATTTCATCAGAGATTGTTATGAGAAGAAGTTGATTCAGGTGATAAAGATTTACACAGACCATAATATTGTAGATCTTCTCACAAAGGCTTTTGATGTTAGCAGATTTAACTTTCTAATTTCTAGCATTGGATTACTTAATCTCTAAAGTATTATTTGAGGGGATATTAATGTGTTTGGATAACAGTTCTTAACTTTTATACATGGGTTATGCATAAATATGGATCCTCATGAATTCTCACATGTCTATCTAGTCTTTTCTAGTGTGCTTGTGATGAATAGAGGCATGTTGTTGTATAATTATTGAAGACAGAGTTAATACTGTTAGATATCTCTTAGTACTGCTGGACATAGTTTATACTGCTGGATGAAACTTTGTACAAAAGTTGATGCTGCTAGGCTTAGTTAGTGCTGCTTACATGGGTTTAGTAATGAGATTGATGATTAGTATTGGGTTTCTACTGGTAACTATTTTGTTTATACTACTACAAAAGTTAGTACTGCTAAGCAAAAGTTAGTACTGTTGGGTAAAAGTTAGTACTGCTAAGCCAAATTTAGTATTGATTGTTACGTTAAATATTGTTCGGTGCATAACAGATTTTCATTAATTAATTATAACCGTTGATATATTTCCACTAACAACTTCGCTTATAGGGGTCTATATTTGGATAATTCTTGATCTTTCTTTCTTTTATAAGTTTTACTTCAAGATAAAGATTCAACTTTATTCAGTTGGTCCAATCACACCCTTAAGCTCTCTTTATAATATCTCAATTAACTTTGCCAAACCCTCATACTCTCATCAACCAACTTAAACCCAGAACCCTTCTCATAAATTAATCACTATATGGCAGATTTGAAGTTTGTCGATCAACATAATATGGTTGCTTGTTTGGAAAAGATAGAGGATAACGCTGAGTTTCATTAGATAGTGGACTTCCTCTCTACATGTTCGATCAATTATGCTCTCACTGTAAGTCCACTATTCTAGCTTCTTACATTGAACAGTTTTTGAATACTTCCACTTCCAAAATAGTCAATTCAGTGAAGCAAATACATGCTATTGTTGATGGCAAGGCTGTGATCATATCAGAATCATTAGTGAGAAGTGATCTTCTCTTTAATGATGAGGATGGTATTGCTTGCCTAACAAATGATGAAATTTTTGAAAACCTTGCATTGATGGGATTAATGAAACAGCTTTTACAACTTTTACTTTCCAAAAAGGTTCCTTCTCACATTCAATGGAATTTTCTGATACATACCATCCTTTATTTGTATAAGTTCAATTCAACTGCATGGAACGTATTTTCAATCTAATTTGGTTCAGTTATATGTTTAGCAAAGGGTCAAAAATTTAATTTTTCTAAATTAATTTTTGATGGTATGTTGAGGAACTTGGATCCAAAGAGATTTTTAATGTATCCAAGGTTTTTACAACTCTTTTTGAATAACCAGCTTAAAGATTTACCATAACCTTTTAATGATACTTATGAGACACCTACACACAGTAAAAAGGTTTTCTCTAATATGGCAAAGAAAAGTAAAAAAATTTAGGAAAAGTTACTCTTACTTTTTGACTCCATGTTGGTGCAAAACCAAGCACCTGAGGGTGAAGGTTCAGCAATACCCCCTGAACCCCAACCCACACCCTCTACCTCACAACCAAATGTTTCAGAACCTCAAACTGAATCACTTCAAACTAAAACACCTCCAACAGTTTCCCATGAACTTCAAACTGAAGCTCACATTGAGCAAATACTCCCATCTCCATCTACATATCAAAGAAAACAAAGAAAGACTCAAAAACATAGGAGAGCCAAACAGGTCACTGCATTACCTCAGACTAGTGTGCCTTTAGACCATGGAGCATGTGAGGTTGTCCATAAGGAGGGGTGACAGTATGTAAAGGGCTATCACTACTGCTGCTAGCTTATTTGCAGCACAGGACAGTGATAACATCCTTAAGACCCAATCCACGGCAATGTCTAATGATCCTCTTTCTTAGGAAATTGGTTCAGGTGACAGACCCAGGCGCCAAGATACCACATTGGGGGTGCAGATGCTCAGACTAGGCCTGAGACTGCATCTAAAATGTCCCGTGACCCACCTCTCTTAGAAGTTAACACATCTGGATGTGGAGAGGACAGTATGGAATATCATGATAATTTGATGGATTTTGTACCACCTACACCCTATTATTCACCTTTCTTAGGAGGTAACACACCTGGAAGTGATGAGGGTAGAATGGAACTAATTCAAGAATTGATGGAAACATGTACCTCATTGATAAAAAGAGTTCTTGCCTTATAGGAAGCAAAGACTGCTCAAGACAAAGTGGTCACCAGATTGAAATTGAGGGTCAAGAGGCTAGAAAAGAAGAGAAAGGCAAGAACTTCACAACCTATAAAGAGAAGACTGTTTAAAGGCAGAGTTGAGACTTCTACTTATAAAAGTTTGGGTTGAGATGAATCAAACAAATGGAGGAATGGATGATAAATAGAGGAGCTTAAACTCTGACTGATGGGGCTGAATTACCAGAAGTGATTGTGGAAGACAAGGGTAGTGGTGAAAAAGGTTTGTAGTACTGTTGATCAAGTTAGTACTGCTAGGCCAAAAGTTAGTGCTGCCAGTGTTCCTGTGAATGTTAGTGCTGCTAACTCCATCTAAAACACTGTGAGATAAGAAGTGAGAAAGCAAGGAAAAGGAAAAAGGAGTTGTTCCATAGTGAAGAAGCACCTCCTAGGACAAAACAGATCATACAACTCTTCAACTCTTCCAACTATGATACAAAATGCAAAGGTAAGGTGTACTGGTTGAAGAAAAACCTGAGTTAGCTCAAAGATTACATGAGGAAGAGTTAGCAGAGTTGGACAGAGCACTAAAAGAAAGACAAAAGCAAGAAGAAGCTACTAGTGTTGCTTTAGCTGAAGAGTTTGATGAAATTCAAGTTAGAATAGATGTTGATCATGAACTGGCTATAAGACTGACACATGCAGAGTAAGAAAAGTACACAATTGAAGAAAGAGCCAGATTGTTAGCGAATTCTTTTAAAGAAAGGAAAGAAACAATTGGCAGCAGAAAGCAGAGGCATAAGGACAAAAACCAACTACAAGAATCAAGTCAGGAATAGGTGATTACTTACCCTATATATATGGGTAATACCATCATCAACAACTATAGCATAAGAACTTTAAGAAGTTCAGAAGTTATATGAAAAAGAGAAGAAGTGGATTGATGACTTTAAACCTATAGATGATGACAGTCAACAGCAAGCAGAAAGCACTAAAAGAGACCAAGAGCAGATTCTAAGAGAAGTTCCAGAAACAGAAACTTAAAGAGGATAATGATGCTAAAAAGGAGCTTAGAGATAGTATGGATGTAGTTCCAAGGGATGATGTTGCTATTAATGTTGAATCTCTGGCCACCAAATATCCAATTATTGATTGGAAAACACATATTTTAAATGAAAATATGACGTATTATCAAATCATCAGAGCATATGGATGTTCCAAGAATTACAAGATATTCAGTGAGATGCTTGATGATTTTAATAGACAAGATGTGATACATCTACATAGGTTGGTAAATGAAAGATATGAGACAACAAGTCCAGAAGGATATGACTTGTTACTTTGGGGAGATCTGAAGACCTTATTTGAGCCTAATGAAGAAGATGAAATATGGAAGAATCAACAGGACTACAACTTGATAAGCTGGAGATTGTTTGACTCATGTGGAGTTCATGTATGTTGATGAATACTAGAGTTGCTATTCACATGATGATTGAGAAGAAATATCCTCTAACTTAAGAAATGCTTTCAAGGATGCTAAATAGAAGACAAGAGGTTGATTATGAAAGTGAGATGGCATTTGAGCTTCTCAGATTTACAAGATCACAACTTCAGAAGTAGAAGAGTGTTTGGATACATCCTCCTGATGATCAAGATGCTGATACTGAAGAAACTTGATGATTAACAAGGTGAATATCAAGTTTAGGGGAGGATTGTTGGGAATTGAAGGCTTCTAAAGTTACTACTATTAGTTTTGGAATACTGGTTCAAGATTATGTGCTGTTGAAGTTTAAAGAAAATAGTCTAAGTTATTAGTACTGCTAGCTATAATAGTTAGTGCTGCCAGTACATTGTTAGTACTGCCAGTATAGTTAGTACTTTTAGTTAATACTTAGTGTTGTTAATCTTGTATAGTTAGTATTGCTATTATGATATGCATGAGTTAAATTAGGAATAGATATGCATTATCATTATACGCATTTTGTAAGCCCATTAGGGTTTCCTTGGTGTATAAAAGGAACCCTAAGGCATAGATCAAGATATATCAGTCTTTCATAGTTTTTCATAGCTTTAAGGTTGTAAACCCTAACACTGTCAAAGAGTGTTCGTATTAATATATTAGAGCTTATTGTTTTGGTTATATTTCTATATGTTAAACATTCATTACTGTTATTCTTCTTAGTGGTATAAACTAGATTTCGTATAGTTTATATCATACACTCAAAGTTTCAATCTTAGTGCCTTTGGATTTATCCAATGATACTAAACCTTACATCAAGCTAAGGAGTTCAAGATCTGTTCATTAGGATTAACACAGTGCATTGATTATACTCTATGGGAGATCATAGAAGGTACAGCAACACAACCTATAGTAACCAAAAATAGTTAATAGTTAAGAGATTGTTATCCCTCCTACATGTGTTGAAGAAAAGGCACCAAAAAAGGGCAGAGTTAAAGGCAAGAAGCACTTGTTGATGGCTTACTTATGAGATCAACCTAAAGTTAAGTCATACAAGGCATGCTAAGAACTGATGATCGCGCTTTGAGAAACAATTTGGAGGTGATAATACTTGCTACAAGAAACTAAAAAAATATTCTTAAAGCAGCAATATAAAAAACTTTGTTACAACCAGCACAAAAGTGATTGAGCCACACTTTTGAAAGCTTTAAAAGCTAATTAGTCAACTGAAGATGCATAGGTGAAGTTATCCCTCAAGATATATCAATCAGAAGTTTCTTGAGAAGTTGTCACAAGAAATGGACTGATTCATTACAATTATAGGAGGAACACATTAGAGATTAAGAATTGAGTGTGGATGACCTCTTCAAAACCTAAAGCGCGCACGGCTCGTCTCTCAGAGGTAAGGGGCTCATCTAGCTCATACCACAAACTCACATAATGTAAACCTTTCTGTCCTTTAGCAGCCTCTACGTCTCAGTGCAACTAGAGCAGTTTGATCTGCGCTCCTGTAGGGTGTTAATACTGCTAGCACTTAGGGTCCTGCTAATAGCTCAACAACTGTTGAAAATTTTAGTGATGCTGTAATTTATTCCTTCTTTGCTAGCCAACCAAGTATTCTACAACTAAATAATGAAGATCTACAACAAATCAATCCTGATGATCTAGAAGAGATGGATTTGAGGTGGAACATTGCTATGTTGACTATGAGGGCAAGAAGATTCCTAAAGAATACTGGTAGGAAGGTGGAATGGCCAAACAAAGAAACGAATTAAAGTTGACAAGGGTCCAGGCGGGTGTTTCAACTGCCACAAGAGAGGACACTTTGCAAGGAAGTGTAGGGCACCCAGGAATCAAGACAGCAAGAACAGGGAACCTATCAGAAGGACTGTACCAGTTGAGGAAACTACTTTAAATGCCTTAGTGTCTTAGTGTGATGGATTTGGCTATGATTGGAGTGACCAAGCAGAATAAGGTCCAACTAATTTTGCTCTCATGGCTTATTCTTCAACAAGTGTCAAAGTTCTTCTACCAACTTGAGGTATCTAATGATCCAAATTGTTGTTCATCTGTTTAGAATGTGTAAAAGATCTAAAAGAACAAAATGAACAATTAGTTAAAGACTTAAGAACAGCTAGGATAAGTGTTGTCTCTTATAAAACTGGTTTAGAATCTGTAGAAGCTAGACTGTTAGTCTTTAAGAAAAATGAGTTTGTGTATGAGGAAGATATAAAACTCTTAAAACGTGAAATCTATTTAAGAGATTTAGATATTACAGAGCTTAAAAGGAAGTTAGAGTTGGCTACAAACGAAAAAGATGGGTTCAATTTACAGTACAAAATTTTGAAAATTCATCAAAAAACCTAAGTAAACTTCTAGACAGACAGATAATGGATAAGTGTAAAACAGATTAGGGTATAATAATATCCCACTCCCTTTTACTGGAATTTTATGCGCCAAAATTGATTTAGTTTATCTAGTCTAGGTTGATTTTGTTGAGCTTTGTGAATGAGTTTATTGGTGAGTCTGTAGTTGGAAAAAGTCCTACTGTTGAGATTATGAAACCTGGAGTCTTCTAGGAAGAAAATAGAGCCCAATTATTTAGGATTGTGGTATCTGAGGTGATGAGAAAAATGTACCTAAGGTTAAAATAGTTGTGATGTTTAATAAACCTAGTTTTGCTAAGATAAACTTTGTTAAGGCTACTGAGTAAGTAAAATCTCCTAGGAAAACATCAGTTGATAAAAATAGGCAAAACATTACCTAGGTCCTAGATGAACTATGAGAAACGGAACCAATAGATGTCTCAAAAATTTGGGAGGTGATTTTGAGAATGTTTAACAAAGTTATCATGTGTGTGGTAGTTTTGATCATTTGAAGAATGATTGCAATAACTAGTATAATAATGGAAGATTTACAAAACTAGTTTGGACCAATGTTTAAAGGATAAACAAACAGAATTAGTGCTATTAAGGGAAACAAGGGAAATGTTGTTAAGGCCACAGCATGTTGGGTTTGGAGACCAAAGCATAAAGTTTTAGACCATGTCTCTAGAAATAATGGCGCATCAATGTCCTTTGAAAGATTTAACTATATTGATGCACAAGGCAGATCCAATTCAGTAATCGCTTAGGTCCCCAAAAGAAACTTAATTTCCTCCATTATAGTGTAGGGCAATCAACAGCAGATTTGGAGAATTAAAGGAGTGATTGACAGTGGATTCTCTTGTCACATTGACAGAACAGTTCTATCGTTCAGATTATAAAGAAATTGATGGAGGATTTATTGCCTTTGGAGGTAATTCTAAAAGAGAAAAAATTACTGGGAAAGGTAAAATAAGAACTAGTAAATTGGATTTTGAAGATGTGTATTTTGTAAAGGAACTAAAGTTTCATCTCTTCAGTGTCTCATAAATGTGTAACAAGAAGAATAGTGTTCTTTTTACTGGTACTGAATGTGTTGTTCTGTCTCCAGACTTTAAGTTAACTGATGAAAATCATGTTTTACGTTTAAAAGTTCTTAGACAAGGATAACATGTACAGTGTTGACTTAAAGAATGTTGTTCCTAAAGGAGGTCTCGCTTGTCTCTTTATAAAAGCCACACTAGATGAATCTAATCTTTGGCATGGGAGGCTTGGACATGTAAATTTCAAAACAATGAATAAACTGGTAAGGGGAAACCTTGTAAAAGGTTTACCTTCAAAACTTTTTGAAATTAATCAAACCTGTGTTGCTTGTCAGAAGGGAAAGCAACACAGAGCTTCTTATAAGACCAATACAGTCAGTTCAATCAGCCAACCATTACAAATGTTGCACATGGATTTGTTTGGCCCAACATTTGTAAAGAGTTTAATGAAAAAGATGTACTGCCTAGTTGTCACAGATGATTTTAGTAGGTTTAGTTGGGTTTTCTTTTTAGCCACTAAGGATGAAACTAGTGAAATCCTTAAAACATTCATAACAGGCATAGAAAATCTAATAGACCTTAGGGTGAAAGTGATTAGATATGACAATGAGACTGAATTCAAGAATAGGGTTATGAATCAGTTCTGTGAAATGAATGGTATTAAGAGGGAATTTAGTGTTGCTAGGACTCCATAACAAAATGAAGTAGCTAAAAGGAAAAATAGGACACTAATAGAGGCTGCTAGGACTATGCTAGCTGATTCAAAATTGCCAACAACTTTTTGGGCTGAAGCAGTTAATACTGTTTGTTATGTCCAAAATAAGGTGTTAGTTATCAAGCCTCACAACAAGACCCCTTATGAACTTTTTCTAGGTAGAAAACCTGATTTGAGCTTCATGAGACCATTTGGGTGTCCTGTTAAAATCCTTAATACCATAGATCACCTAGGTAAGTTTGATGGAAAGGCTGATGAAGGGTTCTTTGTAGGATACTCTACCAATAGCAAAGCATTCAGAGTATTCAATAGTAGAACTAGGATAGTAGAAGAGAACCTGCATGTTCAATTTAATGAGAATACACCCAATATTACATGAAGTAGACCTAATTGGCCTTTTGATATAGATGCACTAACAAATTCTATGATCTATAAGCCAGTTGTTGGAGGAAATGAGTCTAATGGTAATGCAGGTACAAAAGCATGTGCTGATGCAGGTAAAGCTAGAGTGGAGACAGTACCTGGCAAAGATTACATACTACTACCATTATGGACTCAAGATCCACCATTCTCTTCTAGTCCAAAGGATTCTCCTGATGCTGGATTCAAACCATTAGGGGAGGAGGAAAAGAAGGATGCTAAAGATCCAGGGAATAAAGGTGGTAATCCAAGTACAGAGGAGCCAAGAATTAATCAAGAAAAAGATGCAAGTGTTAACAGCACTAACAATATTAATACTGTTAGTCCAACTGTTAATGCTGCTAGCATAGAGGATAATGTTGTTGATGAGAATATAGTCTATGGATGTGCTGATGATCTAAATATATCTGATTTAGAAGAAATTGGCAGATTTAGTGATGCTGAAGATGATGGTGCAGAGACTGACATGACTAATTTGGATACACATATCACAATCATTCCTATTCTAACTACCTGAATTCACAAAGATCATCCAGTTGAACAAATCATTAGAGATATACATTCAACACCTCAAACCAAAAGGATGACAAAGAGTGTGACTAAACATGTTATGTTTAGTTTAGTACATAAGAGGACCAACCATAAAGACTTTCAAAATTGCTTGTTTGCTTGCTTTTTATCACAAGAAGAAGCCAAAAAGCTAGTTCAAGCACTGAAGGATCCAAGCTGGATAAAGGCTATGCAGGAAGAGCTTCTACAATTCAAGCTACAAGAAGTTTAGACTTTGGTAGAGTTACCTAATGGAAAAAGAGCTATAGGAACTAAATCGGTCTTTAGAAACAAAAAGGATGAAAGAGGTATTGTGATTAAGAATAAAGCAAGATTGGTTGCACAAGGGTACACACAAGAAGAAGGAATTGATTATGATGAGGTTTTTGCTCCTGTTGCCAGAATTGAAGCAATTAGGCTATTCTTAGCCTATGCCTTATTTAAAGACTTTGTGGTGTACCAGATGGATGTCAAGAGTGCTTTTCTTTATGGAAAGGTTAAAGTGGAAGTCTATGTTTGTCAACCACAAGGATTTGAAGATCCAGACTTTCCTGATAGAGTATACAAAGTAGAAAAGGCACTTTATGGACTGCATCAAGCTCCCAGAGCTTGGTATGAAACCTTGTCAACTTACTTGTTGGATAATGGGTTTCAGAGAGGAAAGATAGATAAAACTTTGTTTATCAAGAGGGACCAAGGTGATATTCTGTTAGTTCAAGTGTATGTAGATGATATCATTTTTGGTTCTACAAAGAAGATGTTATGCACAGAATTTGAGAAGATGATGCATAATAAGTTTCAAATGAGCTATATGGGTGAACTCACATTCTTCTTAGGACTGCAAGTGAAGCAGAAGGAAGATGGAATTTTTATAAGCCAAGACAAGTATATGACTGAGATTTTGAAGAAATTTGGCTTTAGTGAGGTCAAAACAGCAAGCACACCCATGGAAACCCATAAGCCTTTGCTCAAAGATGCAGATGGTGAAGATGTAGATGAACACTTGTATAGATCCATGATTGGATCATTGATGTATCTAACTTCTTTAAGGCCTAATATTATGTTTGTAGTATGTGCTTGTGCAAGATTCCAAGTCAATCCTAAAATTTCACATCTTTATGCTGTGAAAAGGATCTTTAGATACTTAAAAGGTCAACTTAAATGGGGCCTTTGGTATCCTAAGGATTCACCTTTTGATTTGGTGGCATTTACTGACAGTGCCTATGCAGGAGCAAGCTTAGATAGGAAGTCCACAATAGGATGTTGTCAATTCCTAGGGTATAGATTGATTTCATGGCAGTTCAAGAAGTAGATTGTGGTTGCTAATTCCACTATAGAGGTTGAATACGTAGCTGCTTCAAGTTGTTGTGGATAAGTGCTTTGGATACAAAATCAAATGCTTAATTATGGATATAACTTTATGCATACAAAGTTCTATATTGATAATAAGAGCAC
>BQNB010140419.1:0-14282 GCA_026074375.1 Tanacetum coccineum | reverse complement strand
AAAGTTAATGTATATATCAGTTGTAATATTATACCTAGTAGTTAGGGATTTAGGGTTTAATGGTTAGGGGTTTAGGGTTTTTGGTATAGATTTTAAAGTTTATGTATATTTTATTTGTGATATTATACCTAGTGGTTAGGGGTTTAAAGTTTTTGGTATAGGTTTTAGTGGTTATGAATGAGGTTTAGGGTTTATGGTATAAGGTTTAACGGTTAGGTGTTTAGGATTTTGGTATAGGGTTTAATGGTTAGGTGTTTCGGGTTTAATGGTTACGGGTTTTGGGTTTTTGGTATAGAGTTTAGTGGTTAGAGGTTTAGGGTTATTAGTATAGAGTTTAGTGGTTAGGAGTTTAGGGTTTTTGGTATAGGTTTTAAATTTTATTTATACAACACTTTTGATATTATACCTAGTGGTTAGGGTTTAGGATTTTTGGTATAGGGTTTAGTGGTTAGGTGTTTAGGGTTTCCGGTATAGATTTTAGAATTTATGTATATATCACTTGTGATATTATATCTAGTGGTTAGGGGTTTAGGGTTGTTGGTATAGAGTTTAGTGGTTAGGGGTTTAGGGTTTTTCGTATAGGGTTTAGCGGTTAGTGGTTTAGGGTTTAGTGGTTTGGTGTTTAGAGTTTTTGGTAAGGTTTAGTGGTTTATGTATACATCATTTGTAATATTATACCTAGTGGTTAGGGGTTTAGGGTTTTGGGTATAAACTTTAGTGGTTATGGGTTTAGGGTTTATGGTATAGGTTTTAAATTTTATGTATACATCACTTGTAATATTATACCTAGTGGTTAGGAGTTTAAGGTTTAGAGTTTTAGGTATATGGTTTATTGGTTAAGGGTTTAATGGTTAAGGGTTTAAGGTTTTTTATATTTTAAATTTTATGTATATGTTACTTGTGATATTATACCTAGTGGTTAGGGTTTATGGTTTTTGATATAGGGTTTAGTGGTTAGGGGTTTAGGGTTTTTGGTATAGATTTTAGAATTTATGTATATATCACTTGCTTACACCGATTTACGACACAAAGCTAAATGTCGAGTTCTAATCTTAGCTGGAATCAATCTATCACAACACGACTTCACTACTTGTTTACAACTTCACAACTTCACAAATTCTTCACTACTTCACAACTTAACAACTTCTTCACAACTTCAAGACTTCACTTCACCACACTATTTATATCACAACTATCTAACACTACTTGGTAAGATCACCACGATCTAACTATACTTACAAAGATTTCCAAGATCTAACTACTACACACAAATACAAGATATACAAATGATTTACAAGTATGTGATATGGATGCAACAAGATTGCTATGCACAATAGGGTATAATACTTTTTCACTTGATGATGAAAGTATTATTATCTTGCACTTGAGGAATTGAGCTTGGATCACTTGGAAACAAAGCTTTATGATTAAATGATCAAAGGATTTTAGAGAGGATATGTGGGTTGTTTTGAGCAGAAAGAATGAGTGCAAAAGGTGAGAAAATTATAGGGAAAAGTCCAGTATTTATAGGACAAACTGGGGGAGCGTCTACCTAGGGCCGGTCCCCTTAAATAGGTGGGCGGTCCCCATAATTTTAAGAGGGCCGATCGTGTATTTAAGGGGGCCACCCTAGATTGGGGCTTCCCCAGTTTGTCTTTTGTGTTGGGGGAATTTTCTGGAACTTTTTTAGCCGTTTTAGGTCCGAAAATTTGAATTTCAAAATATTTATTTTGAATAAACATTTCTTTTAATTGTAGAAAATATTTTGTAATGTTTTAAAAATGTTTACAACATTTTATAAAAGTGTGAGGTTGAATAAAAATTTCCTTTGATCATAAAATGCATTAAGCATTTATTTATTCATACCTTTAAGTGATGTATTTGTTGAAATGAGAGTTTACTACTAATTACTTGTTTATGTTTAATTTTACGTTGAACGTTTTTATATTTTGTGATTATCAAAACGTAAAGATGTCAAAAAATATTAGTAATGTTTTTAGGCATTATATTTTATCAACACACCCCTTTATTTTTATAAAATTTCACTCATTGATTCAAAAAATATATATTGAGTCATGTATGCTTTGATAATCAATATATGATTATTTTTAGCATGTTTTTGGCATGAATCAACAATGTACAAGTTCTTGTTTGAAATTTTCTAGTATAAAAATTTTCGAAAATGTATGTATATTCGAACCAAAAAAATTAGTGATTCAATCCTATTGAATATTTCGAATTCCAATTACTACGAGAATCATTATAGTTATGAATTTCCTAAACCAATTCACAAAAAATATAAAAGACACAAAGATTGTAAAAAAATACCCAATTTTGATTAAGAACAAAATTGAATGAAATCAAATAAGAAAAGTATGGAAAAACTTACAATAGGTATTGTTGATCAAATTGTTGGTGTTTGCCCCTTGCGAATTTTGATCGATTAGGTGTTTGAAGGTTTGGGGTGTGTGTTTTCGTCACAGTAGCAGTAGGGAGAGAGGAAGAACGAAAATTGAGTGTTTGGTAATCAATTTTGCAGAAGGGAAGGGTGTTTGGCGAAATACAGAGGCCGACCCCCTTAAAGATAAAGGGGCCGCCCCTTTTAACATGGCCGGTCCCCTTAAAGATAAGGGGGCCGCCTATCTGACGACCAAGTTTTTCTTAGTTTTTCGATTTTGACTAGTTTTATCAATATACAATTATCAAAATACGTCGGGAGCTACTAGTAATATTATTTAAGATAATCTAGTTGTCGAAGAATGACATTGAAGATGAAAAGAAAATACTTGACACATTTAATTAACTTTTCGTTTAATTAAATGAACTTAAATAATTTCTGATGAAATATTTAGGTTTGTCAAGAATTTTATGCCGAGAAGAGGTTTAGAGATGATTGACGTAATTTGATAGACATTTTAATTAACCTTTCACTAATTAAAAATACTTTGATTATTTCGGATGAAATAATCAAGTTGTCAAGCCGAGGGAGGATTTAACGAAGATTTAGTGACGTTTTCAATGAACTTCTTGTTAATTAAATAGGTTAATTACTTCGAATGAAATAATTAATTGTCACGATTTAGAGTGTTTGTGAGGCGAGAGAGATGATAAATATGTGACGATAAAATAATAAAATGGAGTCAAAGCTTGGTTCCGATAGACGTAGTTCATTGTAGACATGTAGTCGAGGCGGATGTCGTAATCGAAGGGAGTTTGTTTCATCCGTAGTATTTTGATATCATGCCTTTCCGGCACTTGAGATTTGTGTAAAACTAATCATACTTCTATGTTAATGATTACCCACTAACTCACTTTTCTTCATCTACGTGAGTTCACTACAAGTGGACATAGAAGATTTCCATTTTATAGAGGTACGTAGAGAATTATAATTCAACTACGTGAGAGAAAAGTTCATAATGAACAATTTCTTGCTTTTCACTTAATTCTAGATAACCAAATGGATTTTTTAGTGACTACACTATTTTTCATGTTTACTTATATTTCTATTGATTTTATCTTTTTGATTAGCATATATACTTGTGCATAAAGTACATAATCGTTTAGCCCACTTGCACATAATCTATATTCTAAGAAGTTTGGAAAGAAGACATACATTTGCCCACAACGTGTTTTCTTCAACATCTTCAAGTGAACACAAGCTTTGAAGATGAAATCATTTGGTAATCCCATCATAGAATATGGATATATGGGTCTTCATCACTCGTCGAATTCTAAATAATGTTCATTAATATCTTCAATCCACAAATATTTATAACAACTTAACCATTTGGTCCCCAATGTCTCATGGGTTCAAAATTGTTAGTCCCGAACATATTTTACATAGGTTGCATTTGATTTGGATACGCATAGGGTGAATACATTCCTTATGGAGAAAAGTTTGGTTGTTGTGAATAATACCACATTGAATGATTGGTGTTAGGGTAACTTTGTCTACCTTAATCTCTCTTCGGTTGTGGTGTTTTTAGGTAGCGTCTGGACGAGGGTGAGGAAGTAATTTGTTCTTTTCGGAGGGGGAGTTTTAGACCTCATTTTGGGTTTAGTAAATCCGACTTCGGGTTTTAAAGAAGGTTTATAAAAATGTTTTACTTCATCGTTGCTTGTAATGAGAATTTTAGTATTGTTTATAAGTATAAATTTTAATCTTGGGCTTGAATTTGATTCAACTAGTTTTTCTTTAGATTCAATTTCTTTTGACTTTACAAAATTTACGTGTTTAGTCTCACTTGTTGATCCTTTGGTAAACTTATTCCTAGGAACGGATTTATCTCTAGATGGTTTTTGAAAACTTATTATTTTCTTAAGTGAGTGACTACTATTATTAAATTGATTAAGCTTAGAAATTTCTTTCTGAAGCTTTTCATTTTCAAACCTAAGGTCTTGACATATTTTATATTTTTCATTAGCCTCCTTACCCTTTTCTAATCTAGATAATTTATTTTTTTTGTTCTAGCACTTTATTTTCTAATTGTTTTTTAATTTGTTTTTAGTGATTTATTTGTTGCCCATGACTTTTTAGACCTATTTTTGAATAATCGATTATTTCACTTCTAGTCTTTTTAATCTAATGATGATAGATCGTCACTAAAGTATTCAGTTTCGGAAGATACCTCATTGGATGCTTTAGCCATAAGACATTTTTCATCCTTCGTATTTTCTTCTCCTTCTTCGTCGCTATCACTCCATGATCCTCCGACGTAGGCTCTTTGATTATGGTTTCTTGATAGTTTTGGGCATTCTCCGATGAGATGATTTGGATCTCTACATTTAAAGCATTTTCTTTTGCTTTTATCGTTCTTGTCATCTTTATTTCTTTGGTATGACTTTCGTTCATCGTGTGGTTGTCTTACAAATCTTCTTCGTCTTTTGAAGAATTTCTTAAAGTCTCTCACGGCCATGGCGTATTCTTCGTCTTCACTATCGGAGGTCGAACTATCTTCATCACTAGATTCTTTTTTAGCCTTTAAGGCAAGAGATCTATTTTGTTCTCTTTTTCCTTTAACCATTTGAGAATCTTTCTTTATTATTACTTCATAAACTTTCAAGTTTCCAATAAGTTCATCAAGCGATAGTGATGTTAAATCTTTTGTTAGGTCTTGTTTATCTTGAATCATACATAATCAACCATAGAAGCTTGTAGAGAATAGTAGAGGAGGGCAAGTATTCAAATTTCAAATCTTATTAAAATTGAGGGAAAAGGGAAAGTTTGTTACAAGGCATCACCTTCTAATGATGATTAGAAGGGGTATTTATAGGAGAAGGAAGGAGGCTTCCCTTCCTTTATTTTTCACTTCTAGTCCCTATTCTTTGGCAATTATGTTATTTCTTACTTTTAGCATAATATACCTTATTACAAACTAATTTATTCTAAACAAAATAAAGACTATTGACTAAATATAAATAAAGCACATAATCGACATTTTTTATGAACCTAACAATCTCCCCGTAAGGGTCAATTATTCTGGGCGTTCCCTTCGTGGTCCAAGTGGTCATCTATTCACATACATCTCCCATCTTCTCATCTGGTTGCGATACTTCAATCTTACTTCAATCTCTTCTTCAAACAACGTAGATACTCAAACCTAATCATTGTAAGTTCTCTTTGTACATAGCCATACTTAACATCATTATTGTAACTCTTTAGACCTTCAAGTACTCTAATTAGTGTTGCATCATAAAACTTATGAATCTCTGAATGTCTCATCACCCTTTTCTCTTTCTTGATATTCTTGAATATGATTCCATACACGGGCTCATAAATGATGGAAAACATTTTATACTTTTCAACTCCTGGGAAAGATATTGTTGGTGCAGTGAGATTTACTGTTGTTGTAACCTTTCATTCCAAGTTGAAAACATGCACTCTTTCCCTATACTGAACTTCTGAGAAATACTGATTAACGATACTTTATAACCCTATTTCTGCATAGTCAGGAACCTTGCCATTCATAATCAGCAAATACATGTCCTCAATATCATTCTTATTGAGATTCTTGTAATCAGGCTCGGTAATCGACACAATGCACTCATTAGCTCTTCTTGCAACTATCTCTGTGATAAACTTGTGTTCATGACCCAATTCCCAGTACGTCTTGATGACTTGAATGATCTTTGAATTTGAATAAACTTCTTCCTTTGGTTTTCTAGGATTTTTCTGTTTCTTTATGTAGAAGATCTTCGCATGAGGATTCTTCCAATGTTCAACACCATATCGAGCATAAGGATTAAATTTCTTAACACACTTATTTACCCATCTGGAAGTTCGTTCTTCAATATCATCATCTTTGAAGATAATTGCAGGAAACTTGTGAAGTGACAATACTATCTTCTCGGGCCCTGAACTTCCTTTCTTCAGATACAAAAGATCTTGATTTATTAGAGATAGTGCTGGAGCTTCAGGATCTCTTTGACAGCTTTAAACTAGAGGTGTGGTCTTTCGTGGATGTGGAGAGACAAGAATTTCCTTTCTACTTTCCCAAACAATGTCACTTTTCAAGAAATTCTTCATCTGATCAATATGATATTGATGCTCATCTCCTGAAGTACATCTTTGTCTCAACATCTCATCAGCCATTTTCGTCAAACTTTGCTTCATCAATTGTCAGTGTTACTTATTCCCAATATATCTTGCTGGGTCGTGACATTTGTTCGTCGGTATTTCATCATCGTCTGAAGCATAAGAATCAGTCTAAAAATCATAATCATCTACTTGCTCTTGATTACTTAAAGTTGATGGACCTCGTTCCTCTTTATTGACTTGTCCAGACGATGACTCTCCAGACAAATATGCTTCGTACACAGATGTCTTCTGCCGCTTTGCACTATTCTCCCCCTCAGGATGAGCATCATCATGAGGATCGTCCTGATCTCTTGGGCTAGGGCTTGTTTATTTCTCTGAACGGCAGAAGGTTTTTTATATTTAATTTTTTTTTTTTTCTTTATACTTAATATACATGTAGTTTGGGTACGGGGGAGTGGCGTAGACTGCTTGCACAAGATTCTCAAACTTCATATGAAGTGCAAGCCATGTTGCTATATCTTGTTGCTGCAACTGAGGATCGTTTTTCATGGAAAGATACAGTTGATATTGTTGTTCTGGAACAGAGAGTATTTGTGATTGAACTGGATGAACATGAAGAATGTGACCAGACATATAACTTCTTATTGATGCATCAACTTGAGAAGGAATGTGATGGTCAATTGCTTTCTGAATTTATGAGGAGATTTTCAGCCGTGTATATCGTTTACCACTCGACTCTTGTAAATATGCTCTTTAGCAATCATTCGTTCCATCTCTTCTTTAGTCTTTTGTCTTTCCAGAATCAGCCCTTCTGCAACATACACTTGGAACTTGATCTCGAACCTGCTTAGGATACTGGCTTTTAACTTGCTTCTTAAAATGCGTATCTACCATAGTGGGTATTCGATTCGGTAAACCTTTACTTCTTGAAGATGATCAACAAGAGTATCAAATGACTTCCTTGACAGAAACCTTGCTTTCAGATGTTCAAACAAATATGTATAACGTCCATGTAACTCCTGAAAGAAATTCTTGTATCGTTTGAAACGAGCAGGTTTGGCTTTGAATAATGATAGAAGTTGGTTGGTATATGATAACTTGGTGTTGCATGATCTTGATGATGGTGTAATTTTAGTAACCGTTTTCATCAATTCCTGGAGTTTCTCAATATCCGAAGATATGAGATCAGTTTGAATCCTAGGAGATCTAATTGGTGTGGGGAATGGTGTACTCCTAGACTCCTCTATAATATTCCCTTTCTCCCTTCTCTTTAATTCATATACTTCATCAGTTATTTCGTTCACGGACTCTCGAGGAATACATTAACACCAGGTGCTACAGGTATGATACACATTAGTTATTTCCAACCTTACGGAGGCTGTTCAATGTTTGTGGGCGTGCAACGTCTGATGATCGGGGGATGTGATCTCCACACGGTACGGACACTTTCCTTATCACTCCTGGGCTCTAACCTAGTGCCGGATATTTGGTTCTGTGTGTGCATTCCTAGAGGTGTAAACTATCATACATAACATTCTCATGTGATCTTCCGTTGGTGTCCACTTATATCTTTCAATCTTTTAGACGCACAAGTGCTTTGTTGGTATCAGTTCCACATTTTCTCTGGCTTCTTGCTCTTCTTGACTTTTTGTGCCTCAGCAAGACTTCTTTGTAATGTGTTCTTGTAAATATCTCATCTGCTTTATCAACAGTTGGCACTAGAGCTGGTGGAGTTAGACGTGTAGATTTCCTTTCAAGAAGACAAAAATGAATCACAGTAGACCATTTTGGAGCACTTAACTCTGTTGCATCCATTTTATGGTTAGGTGACCTAGGGGCGCTAGGTGTCCTATACGTTCCTTGGGTAGACTCAGTCGGTTGTGACTGAGTTAGAGGAACATCTAACCCAAACACCTCCGCATACATCCTATAATGCTCTGTGTGCTTCATCTCTTCAGTGATCATCCAATCTGGAATTTGCATGCCAACTTTATCTTTGCCTTAGACATTAGACAAACGGGTAAAGAAGTAGCCATGTCAGAAATGGAGATAGTATATAATTGTTCGGAACTTCTATAAGCAAATCATTCTCTTCCAGTTACGCTCCATAATCCATGTCTAGACGAAAAGCCACTTCTAATTCTCCATACAAAATTGTCCATGCCTAAAGAAGGATTATGTCCAAGGACCGTCAACTATTATTGCAAGGTCAAATAGTGCGATATCTGCCCTATATAATTAATCTCCATAGCCGTGATTGCTGCAAAATTATTGTGACTCTGGGGGTCTGCGTTCCATTTCACAAAGCGAACGGTGCCCATGAATTTCTCATGAAAATTTTTCAGCATTGATCGATCACCCTTCCATTTCTCTTGAACAACACTAGTCAACAATCCACAGAACAATCCTAAATACCTTGCAACTCAAGAAGAAATAGCACATGGACAGTGGGCATTTAACTACCCTTTTCTTCAACAGAGACCGATTTTTTCTTCAGATGAACGACATAATTCTGACTCATTCGGTTTTGTGTGTTAGAAACAAAGATGACACTTCCAAACAATTTAGGTGTCTGACGTTTTGAGTTCAAACCAGGGGCGTTTTGCCCAGATTCGACTAGTTCGAATCTTGTTCTTCATGTATGTGCATAAAGACTTATCTTGTAAATTTCTTTTCTTTGTACTAGAAACCTTATCGTTAGCTTTTGAGGTACTTTCGACATCAATCTTAGGTTTGGAGACTACATAAGTAGTATCTAAAGACTTAGATAGTGTCGACTCCTTAGAAAACCTAGTCTTGTGAACTACATAAGTAGTATCATAAGATTTTGGTGTTCTAGATTTAGTAGATAAGGTTCTACGAACATTCGAATGCACATTCAATTTATAATTTGTAAAACAGTTATCATGGCATGAAATAAGCACATTTTGCATACAAGAAACACATAACAAAGTTTTTGGTGTCTTGACACCTTAATAAAAAGAGAATGAAGATGGGGTCGAGCCTCTTTATTATCTGCAAACAATTTATAAGGATGAATGGGCAAACTTTTTGGAGCCTATGAAACAGGATGAACATATGTCAAAGGAAGAATCGATGACGACTTATACTAGAGAGCTTTATGTACTATAGTTTAGTGTATTAGTTTAAATTGTAATATTCAAGTCATTTAGTTTAGATACTTGAAAAGTCATAAATTGCATGTACATTTGATTAATTTGTTACCCTCGTTATATGATTTAATACAGAAATGAGAAGCTTATTTTTTATGGTATACCGTGACATTATTTCATATAGAATCTGAGTTAACGTGGGCATTTTTTTGAAACAATATATACTTGCTATTCCACCATTTGATAACATAATAAAAGAACATAAAAAAATCTGGTGGTGGTGATCACGGTGGTGGTGGTGGGATTTAAATAAAGGTTTGTTTGACAAGTGGAAAAAAACAAAAAAAACTATCTTAGGGACTAATGATGTAAGTGGAAAAAGACAAAAAAATAGCCTCAGCAAAGTTACTATTTCAAATTCTAAGTTAGGGACCAACGGTGAAAGAATGAAAAAAAATTAGAAATTACTAAATTGCCCATGGTTGAAAAGTCAAACTAATGCCAGTAACGTATAACGGGGCTCGAAGGACCAAACGGGTATCAAAAATCGACTTTAAGGATTAACGACATCGACCCCCGTTATCTAGGGACTGAATCCGCAATTGGACCTAAGTATAGGGACGAACTGTGTAATTTACCCTAGGTTTTATAAGTTGTTTTAGCCTTTGTGCTTGTACTTGTTGCTACACCACTACATACATGGTGTTTTTCTTGGGATTATGGCACACTTTTATAGTGTGTAAATGTGTAATCCTAGAATGGTTATTTTTTTGCTAACTAGAAATGAAAAATATTAATACTCATCAACTCAATAGACTAGTAGTGATGATGAATTTTAACTATCCAGATTGTTTTTCAAATGATAGGAATGGCATAGCATTTGTTATAGTCACTGAGATTATTCTGGTACAAAACAACGTAAGCAGCGAGCCTAGATCGTCTACTTTATTTCTATGTAAGAAAGTTCTTGCAGAAATATGGGATTTTATTAAACAACGTACAAACGACACTTAATTTCTACAATCTAAGCCTTGCTAAACTAGGAAGACCTTTTAGTTTCAACATGAAATAAGATGTTGAAGTACAGTGTATTAGCTTGGTAGCATCAGCTTAATGGTTCAGAACATACCAACATTAAGGCACTAGATGACCACACTGTATTAAGTTTTAATACGGACACCTTAAAGCAGGATATCCCCAATGGAGCATTTGACTAGACACAGGGTCAAACAGGCAGATTCTGTTAATTGTTCAAGCCTGATTAACATACACATGAGTCGGTTGTCTTAACTCATAAGTCTATTGCAGTTAGCAGTGTCAACATTATTTAAGTAGTGATATGTCTTTCAAATTCTGGAAAATCATTATCTTGCTGGTGCCTGATACGAACCAATTCGATATAGAGATAAAAATAATGGAACAAGATAGATAGTTTATATTGATGGGATAAACCGACCCCTTATTGTTTATATTAATGAGATAAACCGACCCCCTAATTTATTAACAAATCAATACTTCATATTCATTCAACCTAATAAGAATACACCCTAATGTCTTAGTTATAATAAAAGATGCCCTGGACTTAACTTGTTGACTAAAAAAATATAATAAAAGAAACAAACTAAATATTAATAAGGTAAATACCAAGAAGGTTCTTATCAATACTCCCGCCCCTAAAAATACATTGTCCTCAAGGTGTTGCTTTGAACGATCTCGATTCTCGGATCCCGTGTTCTTCGTTGAATCCCTTTTGTAAACACCAAGTAAAAGTAGTAGTCATGAAAATTTCTCACGAGTTCTTCATGTAGATATGCAGTCTTATAAGGCCCATGCGGAACTCTTTTATTATACGGCTATTCTTGAAAACTCAATCTTTTAAACCTCTTACCGTGCGAGATCCATAGTTTTTTAGTTAGCTGTGACACAACCATAAACTTCATCCAAATCAACTTTGCCTCCATCCTTCTTTTATAACATCGGTTTTGTTGTAACCCGTATGAATGGACTTGTCGCTCCTGATTCTTCTTTTCTTTTACCGTTGCTTGTATCAGTTTGCTCTTCTTTTCTTTTACCACAGCCTCTACTGATTTGAAGAGCTTATCAAACCACAGTAAGAACTCTTGATGACTTGTGTAAAACACTCCTCCACTTTAATCTGGAACCGCGTAAAAAATTCCTCCAATTTAGATTGTAACTGTACTAAATTTTCCTCTTGGAAACCGTTTCATCCTCTCTTCAACCTTAATTAACCTATCCTCAAAGCTCTTGGTTGTTGTCATTCCTTCTAAATCACTAAAAGAAGTTTTTTTTAACAGTAACCCCAAATATGAACAATATATTCAAGCGTGAGAAATATCGATGAAAACAGTAAAACCGTTTTTTAACTCTATAATCGAAATAGCTCTAATACCAAATGATATGAACCAGTTCGATATAGAGATAAAACGAACGGAACAAAATATATACTTTATATTGATGGGATAAACTGACCTTCCGATGGTTTATATTAATGAGATAAACCGACCCCCAAATTGATTAACAAATCAATGCTTCATATTCATTCAACCTAATAAAAATACAACTTTAATGCCCTATTTATAATTAAAGATGCCCTAGACTTGACTTGTTGACTAAGAAAATATAATAAGGGAAACTAACTAAATATTAATAAGGTAAATACTAAGAAGGTTCTTATAAGTGCCATTACAGATAACATCAAAAGTAGAACAAACATGCCAAAGATGTAACCAGGATGCATAAAGAACATATTCTTACAAAGCGAGCAATAATGGCATAAACGGAAGTGTGATCAAGACCTGAAGCACCCAAAGCTTGGCTGCAGAAGCCAAGCCGTACACAAGGAGACTAGTGATGGCAACCATGATGGCACGAGGGTGCGTTTTGAAAGGGAATCCAGGTTGTTCCTGACTTTATTTCTACAAAAGCAAGCATAGTACTTACGATAAAGGTTAAAGCAGAACGGGGCATGATGACACCTTCTACCCAAAATACTACTTGCAGGTAATAGTTAGACCATAAGTGGAACATGCGCGCTAATAAACCACCATGTATTGCTTCAAGATTTAAGACATCACCGATGTGTCCCAATAACATTGAACATGTGAAGAATCGTTAGGTTTGGTTTGTGTGGGTTTTGGCTCGATGTCTGGAGACGTGGTGTGTGGAAGTTGAGAGAATGAAACAGATAGGTTGACTTGTTGGAATTTATAGACGTCTTTCACGAACAAATTTCCTTTGGCAAAACACGGTACCATCATTGGGCAACTCTCCTTTGGCAACAAAGAGTACCATCACTGGGAAAATCTCCTTTGGTAAAAAAAGCAGTACCATATAGTCCCCATCAGTACCATACAGTTTGCCAAGGAAGAATTGTGCTACTAATATTATTTAGCTTCACTTTTGTAACCGAATTCTTCATGAATTTTGCCATATATATCTTAATCCCGCTTCTATTTCTACTTTAAGTGCTCGTTTTGGAAGGATATGCTCTTTGTGCATTTTGTTCGCATCTTTGGAATCTCTGTTTTATTTTTATGTTTAACATATCTGTGGGTAATGATGCTATAAAATATCAAGTTTTACGGTATTCTAGTGATTTACTGATATATAGCTATGTTATTTGTTGTTATAGTAAAGCAGATTCAAGCTGTTTGAAAAACTTGTAGAAACACACACACACACACACACACACAAGAAAGACATCATTTCACATTTCTATGTCTATTTTTGGATTTCAGGTTGGGGTTTACAGTCGGATCAGGGTATATTCCATTTCTACAATGGGAACGGGCCCATAGTCTAAATTATTCTTCCAGAATTCCCTGTTTGAAGGTCGGCGAAACATCAAGCATTCAGGCTCCATAACTTAAGTGATATCTGAACCACTTATAGGATATGTATATAATACATTAACACATAATAAGTTTTATGATGTGCAAAGTCTCCTTGGATGGTTTAAACTGTAAAGTCTCCTTGGATGGTGTAAAGAACTGTTTGTGAAGCTGAGCTCCTTACACCCTTGGACCAATACGCACAATGTCAAAGATAAAATAAAATGCACGATGAACCAATCCTTCCCAAAACCATCAATAATGCCATAAACGAAAGTGTGACCAAAATCTGTGGCTTAAACGATAAATTTACGATCAGAAGTCAAGCAGCACAAAGGAGACTAGTGCCGGAAACCATGATGTCGTGAGGGCGTATTTGTAAAGGTAATCCATCATTTCCATTTAACTTAATTGCTATAATAGCAAGTAAATAGTGATCATAAAGAAAAGTGCAGATGGAATCATTACTGCAGCTTTTTCACCAAATGTTACAATTGGGTCATAGTTATTCCAAACATGGCCTAAATGCATTAATCAATCGCCGCATATATTTGGTAAGTTAAAGACGTGACCAAGGTATATAAATATGATGCAGTGGTGAGTTGTGAAACCCCATCTGAGAACAGGTCCAATGTCACACTTATGGCATCAATAACGCAAGCGGAAGACTTACTAATCACGCGGCTGCAATTACATGAGCAAGCTCTTTTCTGTTGCTATGATGCTTTCCTCACTGCTGTTGAACCCAATACGTATAAAGATGTTTTGACTCAAGCCTGT